>CAUYQU010045427.1:0-18676 GCA_963574635.1 Cheracebus regulus | reverse complement strand
GGTCTCTATTCTGCTCCTTTGGTCTATGTATCTGTTTTGGTACCAGTACCATGCTGTTTTGGTTACTGTAGCCTTGTATTATAGTTTGAAGTCAGGTAGCATGATGCCTCCAGCTTTGTTCTTTTTGCTTAGGATTGTCTTAGCTATATGGGCTCTTTTTTGGTTCCATATGAATTTTAAGGTAGTTTTTTCTAATTCTGTGAAGAATGTCAATGGTAGTTTGATGAGAATAGAATTGATTCTTCCTATCCATGAGAATAGAATGTTTTTACATTTGTTTGTATCTTCTCTTATTTCCTTGAATAGCGATTTGTAGTTCTCCTTGAAGAAGTAATTCACATCTCTTGTTAGCAATTGTGAATGGGAGTTTGTCATGATTTGGCTCTTTGCTTGTCTATTGTTGTTGTACAGGAATGCTTGTAATTTTTGCACATTGATTTTGTATCCTGAGACTTTGTTGAAGTTGCTTATCTGTTTAAGGACTTTTGAGGCTGAGATGGTGGAGTTTTCTACATATAAAATCATGCTGTCTGCAAACAGACACCACTTGACTTTCTCTCTTCCTATTTCAATACCCTTTATTTCTTTCTCTTGCCCGATTGTCCTGGACAATACTGTGTTGAATAGGAGTGCTGAGAAAGGGCATCCTTGTCGTGTGCTGGTTTTCAAGAGAATGCTTCCAGCTTTTGCCCACTCAGTATGATATTGGTTGTGGGTTTTTCATGAATAGCTTTTGTTATTTTGAGATACATTCCATCAATATTTAGTTTATTGAGAGTTCTTAATATGAAGGGATGTTTAATTTTGTGAACAGCCTTCTCTGCATCTATTGAGATAATCATGTGATTTTTGTCATAGGTTCTGTTTATGTGATGAATTTGTAGATTTGCATATGTTGAACCAGACTTGTATCCCAGGGATGAAGCCTACTTGATCATGGTGGATAAGGTTTTCAATGTGCTGCTGAATTTGGTTTTCCTGTATTTTATTGAGGATTTTTGCACTGATGTTCATCAGGGATATTGGTATGAAGTTTTCTTTTGCTGTTTTGTCTCTGCCAGGTTTCAGTATCAGGATGATGCTGGCCTCATAAAATGAGTTAGGGAGGAGTCCCTCCCTCCCCCCTTTTCAATTGTTTGAAATAGTTTCAGAAGCAATGGCACCAGCTTCTCTGTACCTCTGGTGAAATCTGGCTGTGAGTCTGTCTGGTCCTGGGCTTTTTTGGTTGGTAGTCCATTTATTACTACCTCAAATTCAGAAGTTATTATTGTTCTAGTCAAGGATTTGAATTCTTCCTGGTTTAGTCTGAGAGGGTGTATGTGTCCAGGAATTTATCCATTTCTTCTAGATTTTCTAGTTTATTTGCATAGAGGTGTTTACAGTATTGTTTGATGGCAGTTTGTATTTCTGTGGGATAGGTGGTGATATCCCCTTAATCCTTTTTTACTGTGTCTATTTGATTCTCCTCTCTTTTCTTTTTTGTTAGTCTATCTAGTGGTCTATCTATTTTATTAATTTTTTCAAAACACCAGAGTCTGGATTCACTGATTTTTTGAAGGATTTTTCATATCTCTATCTCCTTAGTTCTACTCTGATCTTAGTTATTTCTTGTTTTCTGCTAGCTTTTGGATTTGTTTGCTCTTGCTTCTCTGGTTTTTTTAGTTGTAATGTTAGGGTATAGATTTGGGATTTTTCTAGCTTTCTGATGTGGGCATTTAGACTCCCACGCAGTAATAGTGGGAGACTTTAACACTCCACTGTCAATATTAGACAGATCAACAAGACAGAAAATTAATAAGGATATTCAGAACTTGAACTCAGCTCTGGATCAAGTAGATCTGATAGATATCTACAGAACTCTTCACCCTAAAGCAACAGAATATACATTCTTCTCAGTGCCTCATGGCACATACTCTAAAGTTGATCACATAATTGGAAGTAAAACAATCCTCACCAAATGCAAAAAAAAACTGAAATCATAACAATTTCTCAGACCACAGTGCAATCAGATTAGAACTCAGGATTAAGAAACTCACTCAAAACCACACAACTACATGGAAATTGAGCAACCTGCTCCTGAGTGACTCCTGAGTAAATAATGAAATTAAGGCAGAAATCAAGAAGTTCTTTGAAACCAATGAGAACAAAGAGACAACATAGCAGAATCTCTGAGACACAGTTACAGCAGTGTTAAGAGTTGAGACAAATGTTTATTAACTTTTCTACTTGGCAGGGATCATTAGCAGCACTGCAGAGGATAAATTGAGTTTCAGACATATTCTCCTTACCTTCACAGTATAACTGATACAGGACAGGCGAACCCAAAAATTGGGGCTTATCCCAGGAAGGTTTTTGGTTTCACACAAGCAAAAACTCAAGGGCAAGCTGGTGGTGTGACACAGCTTGCCCTTGAGTTTCTTAATCCTGAGTTCTAATTTGATTGTACCATGGTCTGAGCTACTGTTATGATCTTTATTAAACAGTACTACTTGTGGAGCAGGGCTAACTCGTAGGCAATCACCCAGAGTCTGCCATATATGGGCTCTTGAGAACTGTATTTATACTCACATAAACCTACTTTTAATTACCTGTAAATGAATGGGTTGGTCATTGCAAATTAAGGGGTGGTTCAACTCAAATTTAGGGGTGAGTTATTTAAAACTTTCTAGGAAATAGGTGGTAACTTCTGGGCCATTGTCATGGAAAGGAGTGATAATGTTGGGGTCACTGCCATGGCATTTGTAAATTGTCATGATGCTGGTGAGAGTTTCCTGTGCTAATGAGCAAGGAGGGTGGCTAAGGATCATTTTCATTGCCATCTGCTGGTTCCTGCCAGCTTCTTTACTTTATCCTTCCTGGGCTAGATTCTGCTTTGGTCAACAGGGTTGTAACCAGAAAACAAATCCTGCCAGTCTCCTGACTCATTAAAATCACCTAATAAACCTATGATGGTCAAGATCGATCACCTAGATAACACAGTAATCATTTTTTTTGCTTGTTTGTTTAGTAGGATGTGAGTCCAAAATGGCCAGGTGACCACTTCAATATTCAGTTTATAAGTTAGCAGTTCTTTTGTTCTCTGGGAGAAGCATGCATCTAAATCTTCTAAACAATCATAATTCAAGGTTTCTGGGACATTTGTTAGGTGCAAAATGACCAGGATTTTTGGCTTTGGTCAGATAAAGCCTATTTCAGGATGAGAATCTCAGATCACAGGGTGACTTGTCTCCTATGATCAGCCATTTAGACTACATCAGGACCCAGGAGTAAGCTAGGAACTGATTTATAGAATGAGAGTAGTTATTTATAAAAGGAAATGTGATGATCAGTTTTATGTGTCAACTTGGCTAGGCTATAGGTCCCAGTTGTTCAATTAAATTTACTAGTCTACATATTGCTGTAGAGGTATTTTGTAGATGTAGTTAACCCCTATTATCAATTGACCTTAAATAAAAGAGATCATCCCTAATAATGTGAATGGGCCTTATTCAATCAGTTGAAAAACTTTAGAGCAATGAGACTTCGATCACATTGGGGTTGCCACCTGAGACATTGATCACCACCTGTGGCGGTCTGTCCTGCAGACAATGACTCAACAACAGATAAATGAATGTACTCTCACACCCAGTACAGTGATTTCAAATGGGCTAGGGATAGTCATCAACTGCTTTCAGAGGGTAATTGTAGCTAACCGATCATGACTTCATGTACCTCCTCACATTTATTCAGTATAGATTTAATAACAGAAGTTCTAAGTCAACATGTTTGTGGATAATTAACATGGTTAAAACAGCAGTTTTACGAATGATAAAAACTTTTAGTTTTGGGGCCCAGAGTAAACACCATTAATGGGTAATTCGCCTTTGACCTCCTCCTAAGAAAACAATCCAGCACAGTTTACTTGAGTAAACATAGTAGAGACAATGGGATGCAGGGTAAACCGACTTAACTGGGGAAGCTTTCATTGTCCCTATCTTTTACCCTATGACTTAAAGTTCTAACATAATGAACTGGCTGCCTTCAGCCTGTTCCATTAAAATCTTTTGGCCTTCCAAAAGGTTTGAGACTATAATCTTCTAACTTTCCCTAATATTTCCTTAATATTTTTCCAGCCACCTTGGCCACATTGAGTGAATCCCAACAGAGCAAAACTGAAGTTTGTGTAAAGAAAAAAAAATTCTGTCTCAGGACAACAGCATCAACTCCCATCTAAGAGTTTCCAACCTTCTGGCCTGCTCTACAAATTTCAGACTTTCCAGACTTCCAATAATCATGTGAGACAATTTCTTGAATTAAATTTACCTATCTATCTATCTATCCATTCTGCCAGTTCTTTTTCTCTATAAAACCCTGACTAATACAGCAGCTATAACTTTATTGAAAGTCCAAGGGGACTGCAAATGATTCTCACCATAGAATCCTCTTCTGTCATTTAAGACCTTGGTTTAGTAGGTCATAGGGTTAAGTGGAAAAGATTCTGGGAAATCTGATTACATCACAGCCTGAAACAACTGAAGAACCATTTTTTGCATTGGGACACACTTAAAAAGGGGAACCTAATGGAATTATTGGATCATAGAAGAGGGCCAAAATATGATTGGAGTTGCCTTCAAAATATATTGAATGTAGCAATTATTGCACATATGTGTGAACTTGTGCTTGTGTGTTTTAGGAATTACAAAGTATAGCAATTTGTCTTTTGCTTTGAATGGGGATATCTTACGTGCCCCATATAACTGAATTCCCAAAAACTTCACTGAAGTGGCAGATTCCATCACTTATGAAGAGTATGTTTGCCCCATCCTCCAGCAAACATAGGTCTTACAAACACATGTACAGTACCACTACTCAAAGTGCGCTCGTCTGTGACCAGCTATCTGTGATGGTCTGTGAACTCTTTGTTACTGATTCTTAATGTGGATAGACATTGAGAGAAAGTACTTATAAATGTTTAGAACTTTTTAGATTTGTACGTTCATGTCCTTTCATTTTTAATTATTTACTTTTATTGTAATTTATAAAATCATTGGTCTGAATAGACTGAACTTTTTAAAACCTGGTCCATCATCCTTGATTGTTTGAGAAACACTGACTTAGAATACCTACCTTCTGCTCATCAGATTCTATCAGCTTGATGTCATCAATATGGTGGACAAATATTCTAACCTATGGGATGATAAAATGATTAAATGTCCCATAGAGTAAATTATGACAGAGAATCAGAGAGATGGCCTAGCCCTTAAGTAAGATGTGTACTCTTTGTCTTGTCAGGTTAAGAACAAGTTGCTTCTGATGCTTCCTATTTGTGGAGAAAGAGAGAAGAAGTACTCATCAGAAATATAGTTGCATACAAGGTGACAGGGACCATGTTGATCAGCTCTCACAAATAAAACAATTTGAATTATCATTTGATTACATTTAAAATATGTGCTGTTATTCTCTAAAATGAATCCATATCCATTCCATCTTTGGTGGCAGCACTAACCTGTTATTCTGTCCCTGAGAAATACAGTACTGCTTTTGATTTTCTACTTTGAAAGGGAGAAGTTCCAATAGTCTACTTAGCTTTTAATACCAAAATAGCCCTTAATCCATTAATCACCTGATCTTCAAAAAAGACAACTCTGACATGAAGACCAAAGTGAGATTATCACTTTGGATTATCAAGAGGACCTCTAAGGATTATCATTTTTTACAGTAGCTAATCAATAATCCTCAAAATAACTAGTTCGTTTTTCTTTTTTTCCAGTATTTGAGTATTACGGCAAATGGCAAATCACTTGGGGAGGACTAGGAAAAATACTTACTGAACATACTTAAATGAATGTTGCAAGTACTTTTTCAAAAGGATTCAGCCATCCCTTGAGTCAAGACACTGTGGAGTATGAGAGCTCTCTCAAATGTGGGGTTTGGTCATGAATATCCTTGACTCTCCATTATGTTACCTCAAGTCAGTTTCCAATCATCAGACCTAAAGATTTTATTTTGTTTTAGTTGTAAAGATCAAATAGGACCCTAAGAGCCTACTCATTTGATTCAACATGGAAACTATGATCAGTTAGCCCTACAAGGATGCAGCAGTCAAATAATTCCAATTATTATTCTTGCTCTGCTCCTCATCAGGGTAAAATGCTCTTTTTGCATCTGATGGTTATCCCTTGAATTCTGACCCTCTAGGATTGTGTCACATCCACTGAAATCAAAGATTTAAATAACAGCATCTTCCCTGGTTATCCACAATCTACAGAGAATTTCCACTGTTACAGGCTGAACTGTATGGCCCCCAAATTTTTATGTTGAAGCTGTTACCCCTAGTACAACAGACTGTGACTGTGTTTGGAGATAGGGCTTTTAAAGAGGTGATTCAGTTTAAATGAAGCTATTAGGATTGGCCCTAATCCAGTCTGACTGACATCTTTATAAGAAGAGGAAATATGAACACACAAAGAGACAATAGGGTTACACAACCTCAGAGGGGAGACCATGGGAGGTTACCATGAGAAGTGACCATCTGCAAGCCAAGGAGAGAGGCTCAGAAGAATCCAAAGACTGTGATCTTGGACTTCCGCCCTCCAACTGTGAGTCTGTGGTATTTTACTGTGACAGCACTAGCAACTTAATACATCTACTATTGCCACTGCTCCCTTTACCAATGTATTTTTCAATTTCCATTGTGAGAGCAACTTCTTTCCTTTGAGAAGAGACACTTAAGAGGAAGAGACCAAGTACATGAGATAAATACATTGCAATATTCTCATTAGCCTAAATCTTTGCATTCCTTCCTCCACAAGTTATCTGGCAAATCAACTTTATTTGGTATTCACCAGCACTGAGTTCAAGTCTTTGTTAACCAAGTAGAAGATAAAAGTTATCTTGCCGAAGGCTGGTTCCCTGAAGCAGAATAGCCTCCTGTAAAGTTGTACAGAAAATGGCTATGCTCAAGCACATTAAGAATATTAAAATGAGCAAAACGTTCAGTTGGCATTTAAGACTATTGGCCCACACCCTCATACTGCTGCAATTGCAGGGCTTGGCCTTATATCAGTCAGCTCAGTTTGCCAGTGCGTGCCTGTAATCCCAGCTACTCAAGAGGCTGAGGCTAAAGAATCGCTTGAACCTGGGAGGCAGAGGTTGCAGTGAGCCAAGATTGCACCACTGCATTCCAGCCTGGCGACAGAGCGAGACTCCATCTCAAAAAAAATAAAAATAAAAAAAGAATACCATAGATTGGATGGCTTAAACAACAGAAATTTATTTTCTCACAGTCTGGGACCTAGATGTCCAAGATCAGGGGGCCAGTATGATCATTTTCTGGTGAGTACTCTCTTCTTGGCTTGTAGACAGCTACCTCCTTACTATGTTTATACATAGCCCTTCCTCAGTGAGTGCCCATGGAGAAAGACAGAGTGTAAGCAGTCTTACAACGACAAGAAACCTATTGGATCAGGGCTCCAACCTTATGATCTCTTTTAACTTGAATTACTTCCTTAGAGGTCTCTTTGCCAAATGTAGACACATCATAGGTTAGGGCTTGTACAGGTTAACTGGTTGAATTTTGAAGGAATATAACAATACAGTCCATAACAAAACCAAACTCCTTCATCACACTAAGGGAGGAGTTAGTAATCTCCTATACCTGAATGCTAAATTAGCAGCTAATGGCTACTTGCAAGTTGTTAGAATAATTCCTATATACTTGAGCTTGCACACTGAATTCAGAATCTTTTTTACACATAGACTTAAAAATCATCCGAAAATAAGAATATGTCTTTCCTTTCTGGTCTAGCATACTTAGCATCCATTCCAATGGATGTTTTTTCAGGTTTCTGCTGATATTTAGCAATTATTTTTATGTGTAAATCCTTTGCTTTGGATAAGACTTTATACTTGTCCCAGGACATACTAAGATGGACTTACTTAAAGATAATTGAGAAATGGTAAGGATGTCCTATAAGGAGAGCTGATGTGTCCTTTCAAGGTAACTGCTTCAGGGGAAGTCATTACAAGTTGTCTGATAAATATAAGACCAGCCCCACAGTCAGGAAGAAACGGATCTTCTGATGGCAGGGTTTGGTTGTTTAGTCTACTTGGATTCATTTTAGTCCACGCAAGTGTTCCCATTCTAATTCTGAGTGTCTCAACCTTTCCAAATTAATCAATGTTTAAACATCAACAAAAAATAAGACCTGCTAAGGCCATAAATTCAATTATGTTGTAATTTAGCAACCTACAATGCCAGGTTTCAGTTATATCAGCCCTTAAGTTTAAAGAAACAAGAAATTTGATCAGGAACCACAGTCTTTGTATTCTTCATCTCTCTAATAAGAGTATCTCATAGAAGCCCTTTAGTCTACCAAAGCCTTGCATTCTGTAGCCATTTTATCCTTGGGGATGCCAGGTGATTATTTAAGGAATTATTTTTCCTGTGTGCCATTGACTACCAGAATCCAATGTAACACTAGTAACAAAAATACCACTGCCTTCAAATCCAACAAAGTCAAATAACCATTCCAAATTCCCATCAGTCAGAATTTTATCCAGGAGACAGACTCAGTACTTCTAACAGTTTGCAATTGAATACAGGGAATCAGATATTAACAAAGCTTTAACAAAAGCTAAAAAATCAGGAGTCAGAATGATACCACTAGAAATATTGAAGATAGAAACACAGTGCTGAAGTTCCATCTAGGAAAAGATAAGTTGCTACCACCACCACCATAACTTTCCCTTGATACCCACAAAGCTAGTGACTGGACTCTGAAACACCAAACTAAAGCACAGCAGCTGCCTCCTGACACTCCATGACCTTGCTTGCCAGCTGAAATAGCACAAGGAATGTGACCACTGACTCACTTTCAAATTGCTCTTGAGTGCATGCTACCATCAGGGCATAATTTCCTTCCAGAACCCCAGCTGCAATGGATTCTTGGAAATGTATTTTTAACTTTTCAGCATGTATAATACAGGAAGACACAAAAAGAAGTAAGCACAAGACTGTTAATTGACCAAAGCCAGCAGAAATTCAACCACTTAGCTCTCCTGGTCACCCCGGAGTTCTCTTCCAACCAGCAGGATTCCTACCTTCCTCTCAGCCTCAGTTTCTGCAAAGCTACCCTAACAAGAGCATCAGTCTCAGATTTCAGGGTGTTTCATAAGTGAAGAGGTCACTGGCTTTTGTTGTTTCTCCTCTTTTCAAGTATTTCTGTCACAGCCTATTAACAACAGCCCCTTTTCAAAAAAAAAGTATAGTCAATCCTTCACTGGCTCATAAGGTTGCTTTGTTTTGGCACGTTAGCAAGAAGCCTGGAGTTAAGTACTAATGCGTATTCATTTAAAGAAAAAAAAAATGAGAACGAGGCTGTATTGTTTTCCTCGTGCTGACACAACAAAGTACCAGAAAAGGGATGGCTTAAAACAGAAGAAATGTATTCTTTTTCAGTTCTTCAGGGTAGAAGTCTGAAATCACAGCAGTGCCACGTTAACCCCTCAAACACAGGGTAGAATACCTCCTTGCCTTTTCCCAGCTTCAGGTAGTAGCCATCAACCCTGGCATTGCTTGGTTCACAGTGTCATCTCTCCAATCTCTGCTTCTGCCATCACATGACATTCTTTCTGCGTTCTTGTGTCTCTTCTCCTCTTCTTATGCGGACATCAGTCATATTAAATTAGCACCTAAGCTAATGAACCATGACGTCATCTTCACTTGATCACATCTTCAAAGACCCTATTTTCAAACAAAGTCATATTCCTAGGTGCAAGGGAGTAGGACTTGAACATAGCAATGCAACCCATAACAGAGGCAAAGAGGGTGAGTCTCACCAAGAGGGCCAGAATAATTAGTAATATAAACTTTCCTCAGGAATTTCAAGGAAAATGGCAGGTCATGCTCTGTCATGGCTTCAACTCTGATTGTGGGCTTAGTAACTTACATTTATATACAAAATTATACAGAAAACACAGAGGTAGAGAACACCAAAATGTGAACTTACTTAAGAGATTATTTATAAGGAAAAAAAATGAAATCTTCATCTAGATGTTATGACCCTTTCATGACATTAATTTTGTTTTAGCTAAATATTAAAATTCTTCTAAAGTAGACTGATTAATTGTGAATATAGCCATACAAAAGATATTATTAACTTTTGTTCAGATATAATTTAATTTCCAAGACTTCAAATTTAAACTTCATTTCAACCTACTAACAAAGGTATAAAGTCTATGATTCATTTAGTCACTCAGAAAATATTTCTTAAGCACCTACTATATGCCAAGTATTACATACTCATGATTCAAAATTTGAAAAAACAGGTTTCTCCTCTAAGATACCTCTTGATAGTGCAATAGGAAGAATAAGTGAGTCAATACACAATTAGAGTGCTACACTGAAGTTAATAACAAAGTGTTGTGGGATCGAGATAATAGCTAATAACCCCCACTGAGGTTGGAGTAATTAGGAAAATTTTCCCATCTTGAGGAAGAAATTCTAGAACTGAATCATAAAGAGTATAAAAGAGTCAGGAACGGTGTTTTAGGCAAAGGAAGCACCATACGTATTTACAAAGCTGTGAAAGACAGCACAGCACATTCTGAGAACTGCAAAAAGTTAAGTATGGCTGGATTTAAATGAGAAGTGGGGATGGGATGGTAGGGTAACAGAGTGAGGCAGGGAGCAGTTATAGTGAAAGCAAAGACCAAATTATGGAAAACCTCTATGACAAGGGCAATGGACCATGTGGTAAACGTAACCAGTGCTCATCAATATCTGTTCTGTCCTCCTGGACACATGACTGTACTTCACATATCTTGAAGTTTAAGGGGTTTGGGAGGTATCTATATGACTAGTTCTGGTCAATGGGCTGTGAATGTAGATGTAATATATCACTTTTATTCCAAAGCATAGACAAGCAGTTGTGGCATCTTCCTGTGCTTTCTACTCTTCCTGCAGCAACCAGCAATATCTAGATGGCAGAGCCTAGGCTAGGCTGGATTCTTGAGTGACTTGAGGCAGAATATCTAACCCTTATACCTGAGCCACAGGGGACATGTAGAATGAGTAAGACTTAAGCCTTTGCTTTGGTGAGTTACTGAGATTATGAGTTAATTTGCTCCTGCACTATAATCTAGTATTAACCTGATAACATAGAGTGCAACTGCAAGAAAATTTAATCAGGAGAACTGCTTATTATGATTTGTGATTTAGAAAGATTACATTAGCTAGAAGGTAGAAGGAAGACTAGTGGAGCCAAGGATGAATACAAGTAGAAAAATCCAAAGCAATAATAATAATTCAGAGTACATGGGTGCTGTCTCCCACCTTAGCCAAATTTCTCTCTTTCCAATTAAACCTCAAGATACCAAACATTGGGAAATTCTGGGCCATAGCATGACAAGTGAGGTTTCCTTGGGTCTAGCCCTCTTCCAGAATTATTACATGTAGCAATTCTCAACCAGATTTCCTGCACTCTCACAAAGAACTTAAGACCAGTAAAATGGTCTGAATGTCTGGTTAGGATAATAAACTCTGTGCTAGTAGAGAAAAGTGTATCTAACAACTTTCCCTAAATTACTGAAAACATTTTCATGTAACACTTTTCTAAGCATTTAGCATTTTGAAGTTCAGAACAAAAGAATCAAAGAGAAAAATCTCTCATGTACCATACATTTCCCAACCATCCCTAAGTGGATCAAAATTCCAGCCCACATTTCTCTGAGCATGTGAAACATAATGTGTTTGGGTGTTTAATGCTAACAATAAAATTGCACCACGGTGACAACCCACATAGTTACTAAGTCAGTTGGAAATAGAACATATTTGGAGATAATCCTATTTTGGAATTTGGATTGCCTAACAATCCACTATTTGGATAGCCTAACATTGTTAGGCTAGCCTAACAGTGGGTCCTTTAGTGACCTTGGGCAAGCCACCCACCTTCTGTCTCCCTGTTCCTTTTCTAGCTTAACTTTGAGAAAATTACTTTTTCCCCTCAGAAAGATCATGTGAGAAGTTGTAACCGAAGCATTTATGAAGCATTTTGTATCTCTCTCATACAGGGAGCCTGAAGTTCAAAGCAGCTCTATATATACCCAGATAGGGACCCATAATTGCACTTGGTCTACACCAAGGGATAATTCTACCATGTGTTACTGTTGAGAAATGAAGGACTTGTATTAAAAATGCATAATTTAATCAAGAGAAAACCACTAATCAGTAGGAAATATGCAACCTTGATGTTATGGGACTTTTTAATGTTCGTGTTATTAGAGCTGCCACAATTTCTCATGGATCTATTGAAATGAAAATTAATGTAAAGGAGAGGTTTTAAAAGATAAAATGAGCTCAAACATAAGGTCCTCAGGAGACTTTGGCACTCCTCTAGGGCAAATACAGAAAAGCAAAGGCAACATGACAGCAGTCAGGGCTGTCACTGTTCCTGCTCCCTGCTGAAAAGTACAAATTTGCAAGGTAAGTTTTGCACTCCTTTGGAGTTCTATAAACTGTGTGGCCATTCTACTGAACCAGGGCCCAAACAGTAACAGAATATATAGGCCACTCAATAATACAGCATCATTTTGTCATTGTCTTCTTCTATTTGGGCTGCTATAACAAATACCTTTAACTAGTTAATTTGTAAAGAACCAAAATTTACTCCTTGCAGTTCTGAAAGCTGAAAAGTCCAGTATCAAGGCACCAGAAGATTCATTGTCTAGTGAGGGCTGCTCTCTGCTTCCAAGATGGTCCCTTGTTGCTGAGTCTCAGCTGGCAGAATGAGTAAGTACTGTGTCTTCAGGTGACAGAAGGGCAAAAGGAGCAAATGCTGTGTCCTTACCTGGAAGAAGAGAGAAAAGCCAGGCAGCTCTCTGAAGCCCCTTTCATGAAGGCATTAATCCCATTCACTAAGGCAGGGCCCTCATCACTTCCCAAAGGCCTCACCTCTTATTGCCTCTACAATAGGAATTAAGTTTGAACATATGAAATCCGTGGGACCTAAATATTCAAACTATAGTAGTCATGCACTCTTCTGTTTATGTGTGGAGTTGGCGAAATAACCGAAAAATTTCAGAGATGTTCTCAAGCCTGCCCATGGTCAATGATTAGGTACAATCTTCCAAACAAGCATTTATGAGATTCATCAGGGAGCCTCATCTGAATCCAAGGAAGTCATGAATGAGCACAGGTGACAATTTTATTAGCAGTTTACTGACATAACATTTGTTTGGAGGTTTAGGGCTGAGACAAGGGGTGTGTGTCGGGGGGTGTATGTGTGTGTATATTTGTGTGTGTGTGTGTGTGTGTGTGTGTGTGTGTGTGTGTGTGTGTTTACAGCCTCTTTCTGTGTTTTTCTCTTTCTGTGTATGTTGCTGAGAGAGAATACATTAACAATGTAAAGGGCAGAAAATGGGATGAACAAAATGTTCTCCAGCTTTTCCACATTAACTCATGTCTAAGCTTTACAGAGAAAGAGGCTCAAAACAGCTGTTGAAGTAGTTTTCTTGAAGGACTCCGTATGATATATAGCCACAAATAGAACCACTTTTGTTCCTCGGTACCTACTTAGAATAGGGAAAACAGAACAGTGTGCCCAATTCTTCATGGAACATACCTTGGTGTAATGAAGATTATAGGTAGGAATATAATCTATCAGGTCTGCCCAAGATCCTCCAGTTTTTGCCCATTGTTCTAGCATAATTATCAACAACACTATTTTTTCCTCTCCGAAGTATCTCTAGTTATAAAGAATGAATAGAATCTTGATGGGTGGAGCTTTGAAATCTTGGAGATAGGGCAACCCTCAGCATGGGCATGAATATTCTCAAAGAGTGGCACTGATTAGCAGTGATGGTGGAAAGCACAACCCCTGGGCCTTTGGGAACAATGGACATCAACAGAAGCCAACAAGAGCAGATGGCAATGAGATGACTGCTCATGGGCACCTGTGTGACACTCTTCTGGCGGAGGCAGGATTGTATATTTCAGGCCTGGATTCAAGAATTACGAAAACCTTTGGCTTTCTCCACCTAAGCACATGGTAAATGAGACAATGTTAATGACGAATTATTTCTAAAAAATATGTTACCTGACTATGTGTAACTGTGAAAGTAATCATTATAATATTTTAACAGCATTGCATTTTGGAAAATGGTAATAGAAAAAATTATCTTATCAAATTTCATATTATAAAATTCTTATATTTTCTTTTCATTTTAAATCTTTGTATATTTATGCTTTGTTTTTCCAATGTTAAAGTCTTAGAGTACAGAGTATAGAAATAAAGACTCATAGCATAGAGCAAGCACAAACTAGCTTCATAAAGACAAAATTTATTGTTTCCTAACCAAAGGAAATACGACTTGTATTGGTTAAACTTAACATAAAATATTAATTATTGTTCATTTAAAAAATAGTTAATATCTTTGCAATTTACTCATCATTTCCCAAATAGTACTTTTTCAATTCTTATCAAGGCTATATTTTATCATTTCTCATGGTGATTTATGCCTTATGCAGAACTTTCCCACAGTAATCCTGGGGGAAGAAATTATTCCCATTTTATAGATGAAGTTCCTAGGGCCTAGAGATGTCAAATTATATGTTCTGGGTAACACGGCAATGAGATACAACTGGAAATAAAACCAGTGCAACTAAAACCTATAATGTTTGTGCTTGACTGTTTTTCTTCATGTCTTCCTCTTCTCTCTCTCACTCTTTCTTTATGCCCATCTTCCTGGCTTCCTTTTATCTTATTATTTTAATACTTTTAAGATTTAGAAGCTATAAGGATTCTAAAGGCCCTAAACTTACTTTTTCTTTAATATTTTTTCAGAAAATTAGAAGAAATAAAAATTTTAAAAGGAGAGGAGAGAGCAATGGTAAGAGAGGAATGGACAGGGGAGGGGAGGGAAGAGGAGGGAGAGGAGATTATCTTGACCTGTCTTTTGGCTCTGGTAGTCTTACCTGTACAGTAGAACTCCATGAAAGAGTTCTCTGCACTCACTATATTTGATCTTTTCTTTCCCTTCTCTCCATTTCTCTCTAACCAAGTATCTCCTTTATTCTACCATGAATACTTCTCTTGTTAAAGCTACCAAAGACCTCCACATGAACAATTCTGAGACCACATCTTAGCTGACCTATTGGCAGCAGTTGATACTGTTGGTCACACTTTCTGCTTTAATCAAACACCACATGTTCTCACTCATAGGTGGGTGTTGAACAATGAGAACACATGGACACAGGGAGGGGAACATCACACTGGGATCTGTTGCGGGGGGTTGGGGAGGGACAGCAGGGAGTGGGGAAGTTGGAGAGGGATAACATGGGGAGAAATGCCAAATATAGGTGACGGGGGGATGGAGGCAGCAAACGACCTTGCCATGTATATACCTATGCAACAATCCTGCATGATCTGCGCATGTACCCCAGAACCTAAAGTACAATTTTAAAAAAAAAGTAGCAATAGAAACAAAAAAGAACATCCCATCTTGCTCAAAGTAAAATCCAAAGTCATCACAGAGATCTTAAACTCTATGAAATCTGTTTCCCCTTCCTTATCTGGCTTTACCTAACCTACTATACTCTCCCTTCCTTACACTGGCCTACTTGCTACTGTTCCTCAAAGACACCAGGCACACTCCTATTTCAAGGCCTTTGCCCTTACTGGTGGTCACTCTTCCTAAAATATTCTTCCCACAGAAATTTACACAGCTTGCTTCCTTACTTCAGATCTTTACTTAAATGCCATCTTCTTAGTGAGGACTTCCTGACCACTCTATCAGAAACTTGCAGACATATACACAATTTCTATTTCCCTCCCCTACTTCGCTATTCTCCTTGGTGCTTTGTCACTATCAGTATATAAAAATATACTGTATATTTTTATATTTCTCAAATTTAAGGTCTGTCTCTACACTTAGAATACTGCATGCAGGCAGCTTTGTCTACTTTGTTCACTGATTTATCTCCAACACTGAGAATAATAATAGACACTCAGGAAATACTGTGGAAGGTAGAAGTGTTACAGTTGGCAATTAGTCAGACATGCTCAGTGCAGAAGAACTCCTGCCCCACCAACTCCAGAAATGTCAGGCAAACATCAAGTAATGGTCAGGCAGTTACTGTCTTTCTAAAATAATAATTGGTTGCAGCCAGCACCAGGGAAAGGCAGGTTCCCAATAGCTAGAAACACCTGAAACTGGTGATCAGCAGTTTCCCAATAAGATTTCAGGATTTGGGTGAGTGGGCTCAAACATGCACATGAAGATGCAAAATGGTGGAGTTTAACTGTTACATGACCTTCTTCTAGGAACACTTGACTGGTAAGGGAAAGAAAGCCTGAAGTGAGCATGTGCACAATTTCAGTAAACACACTGCGCATGTGCTGGCAGACCACCGCGCAGGCAGACAACCAACCCCAATGAAGAATTGGGGGAAAAGGGATGCAACTCTCAGGAAGCATGCCAATGTACAAAACCCCAACTCAAAGTTCAAACCATGCATTTGATCTTCTAAGTCACTCGCTTAGCCCTCTTTCAAGTATACTTTCCTTCTTTTCATTCTTGCTCTAAAGCTTTTTAATAAACTTTCACTTCTGCTCTAAAACTTGCCTCTCACTCTGCCTTATGCCACTTAGTCAAATTCTTTATTCTGAGGAGGCAAGAATTGAGGTTGCTGTAGACCTATATGGATACACCGCTGCTAACAGATGGAAGGAGGGAAGGAAGGAAGGATTGCAAGATGGTTACAATATTAGTTTCCCCTCTCAATATAAAAACAGCATTTAGCTAGCTTATGATACTTAAGTTGCAGGTGGCATAAGCCTACCCCATTGCTTATTGAGTAAATCTACAGAAATAGAAATGATCAGCATCTAAAGAAAAAGTGGCATCCTCCTAACTAAATGTACTTTTTAAATGCCCATATGAACCAATTAAAATATGAAGCGATTTCAACTTTCAAAGCTTTTTTCTTAGACCACAAACTAGAAACAGAGGCCAATGCCTAAGCTGCCTGCAACCTCACACCATGTTAAGCGCAATGCTGGCTCTAGATAAATGTTAAATTGCTGCTATACCCCTTTTAATTCCCAAAACTAGCTTTTGATTTATCTTATTGTGGGTTTTGAATGTCTGGAATTTTCCCAAGTGAACTAAAATCCTGCCATCAGTAAAACTACTGCTCATTACCTGTGTTAATTTCATCTTTTTCTCTGCATTCAATAACCCCGTCTGTTGCAATTCCAGCTGTGAGAAGGGAAAGGAGCAAGAGGCTGAGCAGACCTAACACAGAGACTCTGTAGGGGAGCAATAACTCCTTCCCAGGAAAAAGGAAATTTATAACTCACGGTGGACATGACTAGATCCACCGAAAATAACTAGGTGAAATGGAATCTTAGGGTTAGTCGCACAAATTTTTAAAGTTTTTATTTAATGTCAAAATATCAAGTATAATTTACTGATAAATTCATTTTTATAAATGCATTTGTTATATAATACCCTATATCATAAAAGCAGATCCTGCCTCAAAGTGCATATAACCAAAGTTTCAGCAGGAAGTGCCCAGAACCATACACCATATTTTTGAATAGGGGTAGTAAAAAAAAAATGGCTGGCATAATATGCCATATGGTAGATGCTCAAGAAATGTTAGTTCCCTCTCTGCCCTTTCCAAGAAGAAAAAACCAAGTCTTGTTTGTACTTTGCGACAAAGTTTTTCAGCACTTCCCTGCTTGGGAGGAGACACATCTGGCCCACTACATTCCTCACCCCTGCCATCTTCTAAAGAGCTTTCCGAGGCTCTGGAAAGCTGCTGAAACTGAGCAAAGCATGCATTTTCTCCTCCCTAAATTCATAAGCAGGAGTGTAGTGATTTAGAATGACATTTCAACAAGCTCAATTAATATCTGAAAGACAAGAATATGGTTTGTCTCAAAGTTGCCCCTACCCTAAAGGCAAAGGTTGTGCAGTAAAAGAAGACAGTGTTCTTGCAAGCTTTGCTCCCTCTCCTAAAACAAAAGCTCCTCTCTCTCTCTCCCCACCCCCCAGCACCAAGGAAGAATAAGCATTATACCAGGAGAGTTACAAGCAAAGAGAATGACATGAGCAAAGGCTCAGATGTATGAAAATCCATGCATTTTAGAGAAACTATGAATTGCATTATTACCAGAGTATGAAATATATAAAAGAGAGTAGCAGTGGTGAAAATTATGAGACGAGTGGGCACAGATCATGGCCCTGTGTGCTAAGATCAAGGATCTATTGCTGCAGATCCCTTGAAATGTTTTAAGCAGGAGGTTGGTGTGGTCTGATTTCTTTTTTTAAAAAAAAATCACTTTTTTTTTATTATTGTACTTCAGGTTCTGCAGTACATGTGTAGATCATACAGGATTGTTGTATAGGTACATACATGGCAAGGTGGTTTGCTGCCTCCATCTCCACCATCACCTATATCTGGCATTTTTCCCCATGTTATCCCTCCCCAACTTCCCCACTTCCCAATGTCCCTCCCCGAGCCCTCACCAACAGACCCCAGTGTGTGATACTCCCTTCCCTGTGTCCATGTGTTCTCATTGTTCAACACCCACCTATGAGTGAGAACATGACAAACGCCATTTATAAACACAAGAAGACATCATATTTCTATCACTGCTTCCTGCCTGCTATGTTCTTAAAAACTATTAAG
>CAUYQU010045425.1:0-13807 GCA_963574635.1 Cheracebus regulus | reverse complement strand
TCTTTAGATTTCAGGCTCGCCAAGAAACAGACATAGAATCCTGTTAGAAATTTAAAGTGGATTGGAGAAGAAATTGAGGCTGAGGATAAAACAAGGCTTCTCACTCTCTCCTACAAATTGAATATACCCACCTGTAGCAAGAGGAGCAGGCAGAAAGAAGGTTGCCCAGGTGAGCTAACCTCATAGTTAAATAGGAATGTTTAACAGTAGCAGAAAGCAAAGAGAGCATGAGCAATTTCTAGCTGTAACAGAGCCGTTAATAGTTTCTACCCAGCATCATGAATCAGATAAACCACCCTGAGATTATTGCAAGACCTTCACAGCTAGGCTTGGTGGCTCACGTCTATAATTCCAGCACTTTGGGTAGCTGAGGAAGGTGGATCACTTGAGGTCAAGAGTTCAAAACCAGCCTGGCCAACATGGTGAAACTCCATCTCTACTAAAAATACAAAAATTAGCCAGGAGTGCTGGTGGGTGCCTGTTATTCCAGATACTCGAGAGGCTGAGGCAGGAAAATTGCTGAACCCGGGGGTGGAGGTTGCAGTGAGCCGAGATCATGCCATTGCACTCCAGCTTGGGCAACAGAGTGAGACTCTGTCTCAAATAAATAAATAACCTTTGCAGGCCCTGGCAATCTTTATTTATGAGGCCCTATATGCAAATTAAATGGATTTAAACACACTCCCTAATATGTATTTATAACGTATATATAATTTTTAAAAATAATCTTCAAAATGCTTTTGAGATTTTGGTTCTGAAAGCATTTAGCCCTGAATAAATTCTAAAATATATGCTTAGCTGTGATTTCTTGGCAATCATTATACAGAGTCAGATATTCTGATGAAATGAAAAAACTTAATGTATAAATTGTTTCTGAAAGTAATTTTTAATATCACATTTAGTAATTAATAAAGTTAATTTATGAAATGCTTTTAAGCATATGGTTACATATTTGTTAAAATTTCAGCTTTGCAGCTTTCTTCTTTTGGAGAAAGCACATTTCCCCCCCAGTTTTAACATATTTATACGCCCCAGACACTGGACCTATAGTTCTTAATTGATAACAGAGTTATGTGGAGAGAAGTTGGAGTGGGTTGAATGACAGAACATTTTATAAAGCTTTCTAGGGCATTTCTAAAACAATTTCCAAGAATTTCTCCAAGAGGATAAAAATGTGTCTGCTTTAGGGACTGGGGATGGGATATTTGAAGAATTAGAGAAGAACTTCCAGTGATGTAGTTATATTTCTCTATTATGTCTTCATTTAATTGATATCTATTTTCTTCCAAAAAACGAACAAAATATGTATTGTGACTTTACTTCTTGCCGAGAACGTCCATGTTAAAATCAGTTATAATTTTTGATTCACATGCTACTAATTTTACATTATGTATCACCAATTATTTAGACTTAAGATTTACTGAATTTCTTGCTTTTCAAACCAGATTTACTGTTGGATTCACCTTTTGTTCTTTAGGTCTTCATATTAGGTAGATTATGAAATTCTGAGCATAGAAAGAGTGGGTCTAAGGCTATAAATTCAAAATTCTGTGTTCTCAGCAAAATGAAGTTAATTGTTCCTTTTTTTTTTAAATTCAGTGCTGCCAATAAAAAGTTTAGTTGACAGTCTTATTTTTCAATCCTTGATAGATAAATTTTCTTTCTCAAGACTTTTAGCATTTACTTTATATCCTCAATTCCTGAAGGTGTAGATCTTGGTTAAATTATTATGCCCAGCACTTGGTGGATTCTTTGAATCTGAAGACTTGGACTTCCTTCCACTGTGGAAAGCTTTTTCTATTGTATCTGTAACTCTATTCTTGCCTCAGTTTCTTCCATGCTCTACTTCTGGAACTGTTACTAGATAGCAGTGAAAAATTCTGCATCATCCTTGTTGTCTTCTAGCTCTGTCCCACATATTCTTTGTTGCTCTTCTACATTGCATTCCTGTAGGTTTATTGACTTTAATCTATCAGCTCTATTTTACTCAACTGAAGGTTTGGGTGGTTGTAGCAATTTTTAGAAATAAGACAACAATGAAGTTTGCTGCTGTGATTGATTTTTCCACTCACAAAAAAATTTCCCATAGCATGTGATGCTGTTTGATAGCATTTTACCTATGTTGGAACTTCCTTCAAAATTAGTCTGTCTTCTCAAACCCTGCCTCTGATTTATCCACTAAGTTTCTGTATGATTCTCAGTCCTTTGTTGTTATTTCAATAATGTTCACACTGTCTTTACCAGGAATAGATTCCACCTCAAAAAAACACTTTTATCACTCATTGATAAAAAGCAACTCCTCATCAGTGACAGTTTTATGATAGAATTATAGCAATTTAGTCACATTTTTGGGCTCCACTTCTAATTCTAGTTCTCTTGCCATTTCTATCATATCTGCCTACTTTCTCCACTGAAGTTTTGAACCCCTTGAAGTCATCCATGAGGGCTGGAATTGCCTTCTTCCAAACTCCTGTTAATGTTGATATTTTGTTTTCTTCCATAAATTACAAATGTCCATCTAAAATAGTGAATTTTTTTCAGAATATTTTCAATTTACTTCACCCAGATCCACCAGAGGAATCACTATCTATGGCAGCTATGACTGGAACAAATGCATTTCTTAAATAATAAAATGTGCAAATAAAAATTACACATTAATTCATGGGCTGAAGAAAGAATGTTGTATTAGCAGGCAGAAAAACACCATCAATCTCCTTGCATAGGTCCATCACAACTCTTGTGTGACTATGTGCATTGTAAAAGAGCAGTGATATTTTGCAAGAAATCTTTTTTTTCTGACCAGTAGGTCTCAACAGTGGCTTAAAATATTCAGTAAACCACGGAGCAAGGAGATTGTGCTGACATGCAAACTTCGTTGTTTTATTTCTAACACACAGAATAGATTTAGCATCATTCTTAAGGGTCCTAGAATTTTCAGAATGGTAAATGAGTGTTGGTTTCAATTTAAAGTTACAACTGCATTAGGATGAGACCCCAAATGATTCTTCTGCTCCTTATGTTTCTTAATTCCAAACATGTAGAAGTCTCAGAACTCCCCCTATCTCTTTTCTTTTACCTTTTTCCACATATTTAAGCTCTGGGTTGTGGTTTATTTTCATTGATCTGGTCCTAAAAAGATAGTCATCAGCCTGTCCTTTGAAGTTTTTTTTTTTTTTTAATTATCTTCAGGCACTTTTAGGGTTGAAAAATGCTCTTCTATATATTGGTTCTATGCCTCTTATTCAGGCTAATGGTTTCTTGCTTTGTTGTATTTTTCTTTGTACTTGCTAACTCTGTCCACCTGGTAAAGAATGCTGTTTCTGGTTCGCATAGCTTGCTTCTGTGATTGTGGCAGAAGAGAAGATCATTGTCAGAATGAAGTGTCCATTTTCAGAAGTGGAGAATCCCTATTCAACATGAATATGAGCACCTGTCTGTGATGTCTTTGCTCCAAGTTCTTGCACTGTCCTGTTGAGGAAACAAATATTTTGTTCTGGATTGCTTAGCACAAGTTGTGGAGAGCTTTATCTGCCTATGTACTCTGAATGCTGTTTGGTAGCCAGTACCCCAAATGGTTCTTATAGAGACTCCTTCTGCTCCTTAAATTCTTAATTCTAAATATATAGAACTCTCTAAACTCCTTCTACCCTTTTTCATTTACTTTTTTTTTTTTTCATATGTAAGCTCTGAAGTGTGGCTTATTTTATTAATCTGATCCTCCCAGCTTTTAGTCTTTCAGTGGCCTCCTCCAAATTTCTGGGCCATTATTAAATCTTTTTCTTGTTTCCTGGAGGAGTTGTGGATTTGAAAGGTCTCTTCTCTGTTCTTTCTATAGATTTTAGGTAGGATAAGTAGATAGGGACATGCTTGATCTAATTTGACTCCTTACATTATACAGTGTGTTCATTTATGCTGTATAAATGACCTTTATACATACAATCTTACTTAATTCCAATAATAACCTTGTCAAAAATGTATTGTTCCCATTTTATAAATAACAAAATTAATGGTTTTAGATATTCCTTGGGTTTCCACTGGTTCCACAGCCTTTTGGTGGCATAATGGAGACTGGAGTTGAGATCAACTGAATCGAATTCAGTGTTCTCACTGTACCACACTGCTTAATAAATATTCTCAAATCATTTACATTTTCCACAAAAGCTCATCTAAGCTTGTAGATTCCTTTTATTCTCCTTCAAATATCTGAACAGGCTGATACAGGCTGGTAGTTACTCTAATGTGCTTCATACAAATAGGCTGGTTTGATACCCATATCTTGAGTCAACAAATTCAATAAACTTGGAGAGTCAGTACACATTTTGATAGAAAATTCCTTTAATTTCTTTGGATTGTAAGAACAGGCAGCAGCAGAATTCTGCCTTTAGGAGAAAGCTGTTTCTTAGAAGCATGATGGTATACCCATCTATATGAATGTACAGTGACCATTGCCTTCATCTATTCGGCTGGCTAGAAAATGTAAAATAAGCAGGTAAACACAAATGTGGGAAGGTAGGTCTTTGTTAAGCAACAGTATACTTCAAGTGATGAGGGATGAGGATTATCTTAAGTAATGAAAAAATATATCTTCTTAGGTCTCAGAAGGGCTAGGAGAGAGAAATTAAAGGCTAGCCAAACTGGAAGAGGAGAACCAAAAGTCTTGCACACTACAGTCAGAGCGAGTGAAATTCAAACTCTCCTTTGAGTTTAGTGTTTAAAGGGCAATTGACTGAAATAAAAACAACTTCAGTTAAAAACAAGTGGTGATTCAGTTTAAATGCTGAACCAAATTCAACTTCAATTGTTTTGAGAACAAGCTTAGGCTGTGGGACAATTTAGAATAACAGTATTAGAAAGAAATCTGATCAAGGTGTCCAGTCTTTACCAAAAGAGATGAGTTTGGTGAAGTTAACTCCTTTCATCTCACCCCATCTACGCAAAAACAAAGTGGATGGAGTGAGAAATGGAAGTTTTGCTGGACCTTTACAGCACACAAAAAGTTTAAATACGTTTTGAAGCTTTTTATAAAAGTTAAGATCTCAGTCTATTTATCAAGGTTTTCATGATTAAAATATACACTGGTATTCAGAATTTGCTGGTGGACAGTATGGGTGGATAGAAGCTTCCTTAAATAGTCCACATCACACAGTCATTTAGTTAGCTATTTAGGTTTTATTTCCTTCTAAACCATTACCAGTCAACCCCAAAACACCTCTGTCCAAAGACTTGATTCATCCAGACACAGAGATAATAGAGTTAAGTAGTTGAAAAAAATTATGAAAGAAATGGGCTTGGTCTTTGGTGTGCTGAGCCAATTTTTCTGTATTAGATTAACCATATGCTTGTTATTCTCTATTTGTCCAGCTAGATCTGCACTCCACCCTTTTCCACTTTTTTCTGTGCCCAGGAGCTTAATCTATATGGAATTCATCAACTGGAATCTTTCCTTGTTCTCTAACTTTCATTTGCATTTGGCCAATGACAGCCACTGGCAGGAGGCTTGAGGATGGTTGGTGGGGAGACTGGAGTATTTTCCTTGCAGCCAACTTCTTTGCTGGCCAGAACTTGGCACTGGTTGTCTTCCTCTAATGAAGGCACTGTTTCCACCAGTGGCCCTCTCCTACAGCCTCTGCTAGAGCCATAGCCTTATCTGAGATTCCCTTTCCTCTTCAGAGATATAGACCCCTTGCTGTTGCTAGCCCCTTGGTGTTTCTCCTTCTGTTATTCTATTATTTTTCTTCAGTCATGGCCTCATCACCATAAATAGTCACTTCATTAAACTCTGCTTAACAATGTTGTTTGGGTGTGCAATCTATGTCCTGTCAGTCTTGGATCGATACACCACCTAAATCACATCTCCTTCTGCAGATGTGAAAAGGGAGCTGGCACTAGTTGAATTATTAATGAAATTATCCACTGTCTATGTTTAATTATCCAATTTTAGTATATGTATGTGTAGTGGTTTCAGAATAGTCAACCCATGCTCCCATGGGAAACAGCTTTACTAACTATAGTACACTGCTTACATGCAGTTCCTTTGTCTTTAGACTTACAGTCTACTTATTTTCAAAGTTACTAGCTTTTGCTAAGTTACTAAATTTGTTAATAGTAACTAATATTTAAAATTTTATTTTATTCAAGAAATCTTGTTTGGTGTCAACTATGAGTCAGATGTGGAGTTTATAGTCTAGTGGGAGGGATAAAATAGTACATCTAGCTTTTTCTTTATAATTTATTTCCAAAAACACTTCTGTTAAGTTCAAAGCTGTTAAATAAGACATTATTTCCATTTATTTTAATGGAAAAAATTTCATTTGTTTTGTCTTAACCCCAAATATACAATTTTCATAGAAAAAAAAACAATTTCAATAAATTCATGAATTAATTTATTTCCAAAAACAATGCTGTTAAGTTCAAAGCTGTTAAAATAAGAAATTATCTTCATTTACTTTAACAGAAATATTTTTGATTTATTTTATCATAGCATCAAATGTACAATTTTCATAGAAAAAATACTGATGGAACAATTTAAACAAGTTTATATAAGGGATAAAACTTTGAAAGTAAAAAAATAAAGGGATAATTTAAACAAGTTAAACAAGTTTATATAAGGGATAAAACTTTGAAAGTAACAAAGTTAAAAAAAATTGTATATAAATTGCCATGCTATAAAGATTTGTTGCCTTTTCCAAAGTAAGAAGGAAAGACTAGATGGCAAGTGGTAACTGGGAATCTCATGAACAACACAAGTTTGAGAATACACAGAGTATTAAGAGAGGGACTGAGAGGAAAAAGTGAAAAATAAAGTCACTGGTATTTCTGTTTCTCTGCCTCCTACATCTCATCTTTTAAAAGAGTGCACAGTGTTCTTTATCTCTTTTCTCTATCAAGTCAAAGACTCATCTGATGATAGTTGTGTTAGGATAAAAATATTATAAAGACCAAAGCCAAAACACATCATTAATAAGAGCTAGCAGGGCACTACATGTTGCATAAACTGAAGCCACTGCCTTTTCCAATCTTAGGTCCAAGGCTTGAATTTATAAATCCTCCAAGTGGAGGTGTTTTCACCATTTCTCTTCTTTTGCCTCATGGACCCCTCAGTTACAGAGCTCCATTCTTATACTTTCCTCATCAATGACTTCCACTATTCTATTTTATTCTCTGCTTCCATTACACTTTGGTGAACCAATGTTTGTACCCAGAGCTGACCATTCCTTGCTCTAGAGTTGTGTTGTCACAAACTGTTCAGCTGCAGGGGCTGGTTGTTCCTGTGGGTGAAAGAAGAGTACTGCTGCATATGAGCTGCCAAATGGGAGACAGATGCGGGGATGATATTGGAGTCAAGAGATGTGGACATGTGTAAGAAGTCCAGGAGCCTCAGTTTGAGTCTACTTGAGAGGGAGGAAAATGGAGAGAGAACATGGGCTGTTGGGAAACCTATTCTGGAAGCTTCACCTTTCAATAAACATCAGCATGTGAAGATGAAGATTAAGCTGTGAGTAGAATGGAAGAAAAAATATACATTTATGTTGCTTATAGCAAAGAGGAAAACTCAAAATTCTATTTCACTATTAAAAGTAATTTCCAAAACAATTGCTGTATTTATTATTTATGATGACTCTCATATGCATATAAAGAGTGGAGGCCGGACACCGTGGCTCACACCTGTAATCCTAGCATTTTGGGAGGCCGAGGTGGGCAGATTGCCTGAGCTCAGGAGTTTGAGACCAGCCTGGGCAACATGACGAAACCCCATCTCTACTAAAAATATATATGTATAAAATTAGCCAGGCATGATGGCTCATGCCTGTAGTCCTAGCTACTTGGGAGGCTGAGGCAGAAGAATCACTTGAACCCAAGAGGCGGAGGTTGCAGTGATCCAAGGTTGTGCCACTGTACTCCAGCCTGGGTGACAGAGCCAGACTCTGTCTCAAAAAGAAAAAAAGAAAGAAAGAAAAAAGAGTTGGTTCATTAATCCACTTGTTTATTCAGCAAGTATTGATCACCTAGAATGTGCAAGGGTCTGAGCCAGATGCTGAGAATATAAAAGTATATCAAAACGTTCCTATGCTTGAGAAGTTCATAAACTTGCTACGGACACAATGAAATAGCTATCTGTAATAGAGAAAAGTAGTTGTTACAACTATCATCATAATGTTACGATATCATGGCATATGTTATTGCTGTCATATAATGTTATGACAGTGGCTATAATACATAGCTGAAGAAGTAGTTAACCCTATGTCTAAAGTTGGGTTCCCCAGAAGCAGATCTTAAGGCAAGGATTTGTATATAAGTGATCAATTAAGGAAGTGCTCCCAGGAGAAGCTGATAAAGGCATGGAGAAAGTAGGACAAGGAAGGAAAAGAAACCGAGAAACAGTGCAAATGTTGGGCAAAGTCATAGTTTTGGTCTGATACTGTAGGGAAGTTGCAGAGTTTAAATAACACCTCAGAGTATGTTCAACTGGAGACAAAGGGAACTAGGCTTTCATACTCCGCATCAAGCAGTTATTGACTATTGAGCTGCCCTACGGGGGCAGGCATAAACTCCCAAACACTCTCTGTCTCTCTAAGTACAGACAAAGTAACTCCAGCGGCCCAAGGACAGATTCCCAAAAGTGTCTCTGGTGCAGAGACAGGACTATTATAAGCAAAACTGTGCAGGAGCTGGGGGACTGATGTGTAGAAATGGAAAGAGAGATTCAAGGGGATCTCAGCTGAGCACCAAAAATATCTGCTGTATCCTGATAGACAGGATTAGGAAAGACTCTGCAGAGGAATCACCATTTGAGGGGATCTTCAAGGATAAGTAGGACTGTTCAAGGTGAATAAGGAAGGGAGCTGCATAAGTGAAGAGTTGCACTATATAAACATAAGTATGGTGAGGATTAATGAATGTTTGTATTTGCTCAGCCTTCTGTTAATTATGTGGGGAGGCTGCTGCTCACAACATTCTGTATTTTTTTGAAGGTAACCTAAGATAGTATATAATTTAATCCATAAATATATAAGTACATAGCTCTAAAAAAGGGGCGCCTTAAAAATATCATTAAATACAGGCATGCCTTGTTTCATTACACTTTGCTTTATTGTGCTTCACACATGTTGCATTTTTTAAAACTTAAAAGTTTGTGGCAACTCTCTGTCCAGCAAGTCTATTGGTGCCATTTTTCCATCAGCATGTGCTCGCTTCACATCTCTGTGTCACATTTTGGCAATTCTCACAATATTGCAAACTTTTTCATTATTATTTTATCTGTTATGGAGATCTGTGATCAGGGATCTTTGATGTTACTATTGTGATTATTTTAGGATGACAGGAACCCCACCCATAGAAGATGGTGATTTAATTGATAAATGTGTGTGTTCTGAGTGCTATATGACTGGCCATTTCCCTATCTCTCTTCCTCTCCTCAGACTTCTCTATTTTCTAAGACACACAATATTGAAATTAGGCAAACTAATAACTCTACCATGGCACCTAAATGTTCAAGTGAAAGAAAGAGTTGCACATTTCTCACTTCAAATCAAATACTAAACATAATCAAGCTCAGTGAGAAAGACATGTCAAAAGCCAAGACAGGATAAAATCTAGGTCCTTTTTGCCAGCTAGAAAAGTTATGAATGCAAAGGAAAAATTCTTGAGGGAAATTAAAAGTGCTACTCCAGTAACTACTTGAATGATAACAAAGCAAAACAATCTTATTGCTGATAAAGTTTGACTCTTCTGGATAGAAGATCAAGCCAGCCACAACATTCCCTTCAGCCAAAGCTTAATTCAGAGCAAGACCCTAATTCTCTTCTACAAAGGCTGAGAAGAGTGAAGGAGCTGCAGAACAAAAGGTTGAAGTTAGTGTAACAGAGGGTGGTTCATCAGGTTGAAGGAAAGAAGCCATCTTTATAACATAAAAGTGCTTAATTAAACTAAAGAGCTTCTGCACAGCAAAAGGAACCGCCAGCAGAATAAATAGACAACCCAGAGTGGGAGAACATCTTCACAATGTATATATCCAACAAAGGACTAATATCCAGAATCTACCACAAACTCAAACAAATTAGTAATAAAAACAAACAATCCCCTCAAAAAGTGAGCTAAGGATATGACTAAACAATTCTCAAATGAAGATCTACAAATGACCAACAAACATATGAAAAAATGCTCAACATCATTAATGATTGAGGAAACACAAATCAAAACCACAATACGATACCACCTTACTCCTGCAAAAATGGCCATAATCAAAAAATAAAAAAATAATAGATGTGTGCATGGATGTGGTGAGGAGGGAACACTTCTACACTGCTGGTGGGAATGTAAGCTAGTACAACCACTATGGAAAACAGTGTGGAGATTCCTTAAAGAACGAAAAGTTGATCTACCATTTGATCCAGTAATCCCACTTCTGGATATCTACTCAGAGGAAAATAAGTCATTGTACAAAAAAGATACTTGCACTTGCATGTTTATAGCAGCACAATTTGCAATTGCAAAAATATGGAACCAGCCCAAATATTCATCAATCAATGAGTGGATAAAGAAATTGTGGTATATATGTATATGGTAGAATACTACTTAGCCATAAAAAGAAATGAATTAATGGTATTTGCAGCAACCTGGATGGAACTGGAGACTGTTATTCTAAGTGATGTAACTCAGTAATGGAAAACTAAGCATAATATGTTCTCACTCATAAGTGGGAGCTAAGGTATGATAATGCAAAGGCATAAAAATGATACAATGGTTTTCGGGTCCTCAGGGGAAAAGGGTGGAAGAGGGGTGAGGAATAAAAGACTACAAATTGGGTTCACTGTATACTGCTTGGGTGATGAGTGCACCAAAGAACTAACTCACAAATCACCACCAAAGAACTAACTCATCTAACCAAATAACACCTGTTACTCAAAAACCTATGGAAACAAAAATTTTTAAAAAACAATGCAAGATGGAGCAGCATCTTACAGTGCTGATGGAGAAGCTGCAGCAAGTTATCCAGAAGATCTAGCTAAGATCATTGATGAAGGTGGCTACTCTAAACAATGGATTTTCAATGTAGAAGAAAAACCCTTATTCTAATGGAAGGAGATGCTGTCTACAACTTTTCTAGGTAGAGAGGAGAAGTTAGAGCCTGTCTCTAAAGTTTCAAAGGAGAGGCTGACTAATGCACCTGGTGACTTTAAGTTGAAACCAAGCTCTTTTACCGTCCTGAAAAATCATAGGACCCTTAAGAATTGTGCTAAATCTACTCTGCCTATACTCTATGAGGTAAGCAGATGACAGCACATCTTTTTGCAGCATACTTTACTGAATATTTTGAGTCCATTGTTGAGACCTACTGCTTTTGGGAAAAAAATCCTTTTAAAATATTACTGCTCATTGATGATGTAACTTGTCACCCAAGAGCTCTAATGGAAATGTATGAGGAGATTAATGTCATTTTCATGTGAGCCAACAGAACATCCATTCTGAATCCCATGGATCAAGGAGTTGTTTTATTGTGATATTTGCTTTATTACAGTGGTCTAAAACCAAACCCTGAGTGTTTCCAAGGTAGACTGTAATAAGTATCACCATTAACAATGAACAGTTGTTCATTAATAACATCAAATTAACATTAGCTCCTTAATAACATTAGCTTCTTTCCAGTCAGTTTGACACAGGATCCAAACAAGATTTACACATTAAATTTAGTTTGTATGTCTGAGACTCTTGTATTCTGTAGGTTCCCTCCTAGCATCCATTTTGTTTTTCTAGCAATTTATTCGTTGAGGAAAGCAGATTATTTGTTCAAGTGTCTGCATTTTGGATTTTCATAATTGCATTACTGTGATGTCATTAAAATGCTCCTTTGTTCTGTATATTTTATATAAACTGGTAGTTATATCTGAGACAATGAGATTTTTTCATTTGTTTGTCCATTTGTCTTATAAGATGCTTTCTAGTTGAAGAGTTGAATATTACTGTGTCTCAAAACTATGTATTTACTTCTTGTTTTTAGAAATTTACTTTCAGGAAACAACCCCCCCACCAAAAAAAAAAACAACAAAATAACATATATAGAAGACACATTTCCAATAACAAAATATTTGGAACAACCTTACTGCCCAGGTTTAGAAAATTGATGAAATTTGATGACTATGGAGTAGCCACACAATGTACCACAAAATGAGAGTCTCTATGACCTAATATGGAAAAATTTTCAGTATTAAGTGAAAAAATTCAAGGGGCAAAATGGCAGATGAGTACACTACAGTTTGTGTAAGAAAGAGTCATATATATGTTTACACATTTATATGACTATTTTAACAAGAAATAAAGGATTGGTAAACCATAAGTTAAAGAAAATAGTGTGACAACTAGGTGGGAGAATAGACAAAGGGATGACTTCTCAGAATATACCTTTTGTAAATATAAAGTGTTGACTTTTGAGTCATATAGATGTTTTACATATTTAAATGTGGTACATGTAGACAAAAATAAAATTTAATTAAAATATTTGATAATAAATAATTTATCTTTACCACATAGAGCTTACCCCCATATCCATCCTTTCTCAAAACACATAATTTTACAACTAAGGTATCTTTCACTGTGGATCCCCAAAAAGGAATCTATCACTTTAACTCCCTTAGAGTCATCTAATAAAATGATAGGCTTAGACAGCATTTTTCTGTGATAATGATCATAATTTAATTGATTTGGTGAGTGCTCAGAATATCTGAAAGTGATGTTTTGACACAAGATGTTGGCTTATATTTTACGAGTTGTTCAAAATTGAATTGACATGGTAGCATTCCTATAGGTCTGCTTTGAAAGAGAATATTGAAATCATGTAGTTGAGAATATGTACACACAAAATAACTTTTATCAAACATGCTGAAATGTTATATTTAAAATAATGTTTCAGGGGATCTCAAAACAAATATATTTGTGAATGGTGGTATTTATCATAACCTAAATTAGTAAAATGTTCCCTTATAAGCCTAAAATAGAAAATGTCCTAGGACTAAATGAATATTCTGGGCAGAATTAGTGTTGCATCTCTCCTCTAGGTGGTCAGTCTATTTTGCGGCTGTGTTATGAAGGCATCATTCTACAGTTTTGAGAGCTGTTAAAAGTATTCTCAGATAATTTGGACAGGCAACCAAAGAGAGTAATTTTTTCTTTGTAGATGAGTGTGGAAAAATAAATGGAAAGCTTAACAGTGATACCACAGAGCATATCTGCAAGGTCACATGAGAGAGGAGAAATAACTGTTCTAATGTGGAGGAGGTTATATGGTGTGCATATTGCTGACTGAGATGTTTTGAAATGTGCTTGAATGGCTTAGATTGTGGAACAAATATGCTACTTCAGAGGTGTCAAATTGTTTCTCCTCAACTGGAAGAATCAGCACTTCAGTGTCGTAATTCTCTAGACATTGGCAAATGTCTTCTCTATCATTGGTATATAAGACCTACAAAATGTGATAATTTTTCAGTGATGCTATGTAAAACGTTTGTTTCCTGATTTTACAAGAGGAGTGTAAGGTTTGTTTCCGATGATAAAACGAAGAAACTGAGGCCAGCACTAAAATAATACAATGCAAGGGAATTTATTCAGGCTCCTGGGTGAGGTTCTGCGGTCCGGACAGGAAGGGCTGGAGAAGTCACATGGACTCCTCTTAGATAGGGGGTTTTATAGGGAGTGAAATAGCTCGATTGGTTGTGGGAGAGCAAGACTGCTATTGGATAAGTTACAAGTCTTGACCTAGGACTTGGCTTGTTGTTGGTTGGAATTACTTGCCTGCTATTGGTTGTTAAGACTC
>CAUYQU010045424.1:0-30503 GCA_963574635.1 Cheracebus regulus | reverse complement strand
AAAAAAGTAAACAAACCCATTCAAAAGTGGGAGAAGGATATGAACAGACACTTTTCAAAAGAAGACATATATGAGGCCAACAAACATATGAAAAAATGCTCATCATCACTGATTATTAGAGAAATGCAAATCAAAACCACATTGAGATACCATCTCATGCCAGTTAGAATGGAGATCATTAAAAAAATCTGGAGACAACAGATGCTGGAGAGGATGTGGAGAAATAGGAACACTTTTACACTTTTGGTGGGAGTGTAAACTAGTTCAACCATTGTGGAAGACAGTGTGCTGCTTCCTCAAGGACCTAGAAATAGAAATTCCATTTGACCCAGCAATCCCATTACTGGGTATGTACCCAAAGGATTATAAATCATTCTATTATAAAGACACTTGCACATGTATGTTCACTGCAGCACTGTTTACAATAGCAACGACCCCAAATGCCCATCGACGATAAACTGGATAAGGAAAATGTGGCACATATACACCATGGAATACTATGCAGCCATAAAAAAATGATAAGTTCATGTCCTTTGTAGGGACATGGATGAACCTGGAAACCATCATTCTCAGCAAACTGACACAAGAACAGAAAATCACACACTGCAGGTTCCCACTCATAGGCGGGTGTTAAACAATGAGAACATATGGTCACAGGGAGGGGAGCATCACACACTGGGGTCTGTTGGGAGGGGCCAAGGGAGGGACAGTGAGGAGGGTGAGAAGGTCGGGGAGGGATAACATGTGGAGAAATGCCAGATGTAGGTAACGGGGGTATGGAAGAAGGAACCCACATTGTCATGTGTGTACCTATGCAAAAATCCTGCATGATCTGTATATGTACCCCAGAACCTAAAGTACCATAAAATAATAATAATAATAATAATTATTATTATTATTATTATCTACTTGCAGGAAAATTAGTAGAATTTATGTTTAATAAAAAAATAAAATCTGGCACTATATATGCAAAAATGAAAGAGGAATATTATCTCAGTCATTTCAATCAACTGTATAATTTTCAAACTCAAAATTAGATATTTCATTTTATTATTTAATTCACTCTCTAAAACATACAACCTATTAGCTAATTTTGCTGTTATTTAGCTGCCACTTTAGTCATTTATCTTCTTGGCCGATACCTAGGGAAAGAACATAGTATTCTGATTTGGAGAAACAGTATTATAGTTTTACTTCATCATTCACAGTCTACATGGTCTTGGTTACTTTGTTCATCTTCTCAGAAAAGAGTTTCTTTCAAAAGAAAAAGGCAAAATAAGATGCCTATCTCAGGAGAGTTGTTGTGGAAATCAAATTAGATGAATATAAGTCAGTGCTTAGTAAATGGTAAACAGAAATTTTGATGTTTTACTCTTTCATTGTCAACTCTGGTTGTAACCATCATTATGTTATATATACATTGCTGTATTTTTACAACCAATTTTATCTCATCTTTCAATATATCTCACAAATAAAAATAGATATTTTTCTAAGTTAATAGCATACAAAGTATGTCATAAATATTGATACATAGGCATAGAAAAAAAGAAACTACTGTAATAAGTTAACAATCATCTCTGTGAGAGAAATATATTTGATTTGCATTTTATTCATTGTTCTTTTGATATTTTCTAAAACTGTCTGAAATGCTTGTTCATCTTTTAAACAGAAAAAATGCTCTACTTACACTCTACTTGTAATTTATTTTAAAGGAATATTTACCCCTTTGAAATGCCTGTCATTTTCCTAACACCATATCCATGGTGATTCCAAATGCATGACTATTAAATAATCAATAGTCAACTGTCAATTTATTCTTATATATAATTTCTTAACTTGTTTGAGGTTACAATGAAATATAACAGATCTTTTGCATTCAAAAATGAACAATAAATATGTGTAATAGTCTTAAATTTGTTAATAAAAGTTAATATAATGCTACTCCACATTGTTAACCTGCATCATATGCAGCCTCTCACTCTGTAGATACCTGTAGAAACCATTCTGCTTGTTAAGTCATTTAGAATAAAATGTGTGTTTTGTATATGGCCTTTGTCCCAGGTGTTATTCTGCATGTTCAAAGGACTCCTTTGTTAAATAACATAGACTTAGAAACATGGAGATATAAAACAGATTGTTGAAAACTCTAATTGTGCCAGTCTATCTTGGCTATGATGCTTCTAATAGTGTCATCTGTCAGCAGCTCTTCCCTTTTCCTCTGCTTCTGAGTAAGCAGCATACAGAGTCAAGCCAAAAACTGAGATGCAATATTAGATACCATCTGTGTTGCTCATTTGATTTCAATCCAAATTGTTCTCAAGCCAATCATGGAACCAAGTGAAAAATTTCATTGTGATTAGGGTGAGATATGAAAAAGACTTGAAGTAAAAGATCAACATCAAGTTTCCAGGCACAAAGGGATGCTCTGCCCATTTTGCAAATTCCCATGTGGAGAAAGAAACTTTAGGCCTAGAAAATTATAACATGTACAGAAATGAAAAAAAAACACGCTAATAAATGCACATACATGTGTATAGGTAAACTCAAACATAAACTCTGAGGAAGTGATTTTGCTTTCATAATTTTAAAATTACAAAGTTTGTTATAATTTACGTAGCAAACTCTACCAATTTTGAAATACAATAATGAAAATTGAGTGTATGTGTGTTTACATGTGAATAATGAATTATAAAATACTTATTTGTCTAAATAATTGAAAAAAGCACACAAACAATAATGTGTATATCCATATCCCAGTGATAGCTGTCTTCTTTGTAAGTGAGCCACTGTTAATTCATCTATAAACCACTGAAACTAAGCAGTAGTTTAAGAATATGTTCTAAAGAAGACTAGTTCAAGCATCCTAATTTATCTGGGTCATTGCTGGGTTTTATTTGTTTTTGTTTTTGGTGTGGTGGGGGTGATGTTTGTAGTCATTTTAGCTGATCATTCTCATTTCTTATCTTCATGTTTTTCTTTCTTTTTTTTTCCTTTCCAAAATATTTTGACCAATACTCTTGATTAATGTTGAATGGTTGAATTACTGGAGGCAACATCATGGCACAGAGTGAGAGAAAAATTTATCAGTTACCACTATTACTGCATCTAAGTGTTTTATATTTAACAATTTTTATTTCTATAAAGGAAATACTATAAAACAAAGAAACATTCACTTTTGAACAGCACAGAAGCATATAAGTTTAGAGTTTGGAAAATTATTTCCATAGAAATATACTGCCCTATGAAGTACATTGAACACTTTATACTATTATCCCAAATGTTGACATCACTGTACATATGTTCCATTTAAATTTCAATGCATAAAGAAGGCAGATGTAGAAATACTTCTATTAGGTCCATTTCCCCATGACTGCCAGCTTCCATGAATATAGATATTTTATCAACAAAATCCATCTGACTTGAGATAAATATACATTTTTTAAGTTGACAGTAGTTAAATATCATTTTTATTAAAATTATCTTAATGTCTTATCAAAGCATATATTATTTGTAAAATATCATTTAACAAAATGTAACAACTTACTCAAACGGAATTTAAAAGCAAACATTCTAGAAAATTTTTGTTGTTGTTGTTTACTTGATTCTATTGTTTTTTTTTTCATAGTGGTATTTTTTGGTTACTCACAAACTGGTTTACAGAAAACTATATTATGTTTAATGGAAAAGATTGAGACTATTTATCTTCTAAGTAACATATTTGTCTTGTTAGGAAAATGTTTTAAATAAGACATGGCATGGTAAATTAATTACTCCCATGAGCTAAATATCAAAATTTTCATGTTGACAAAACTTTATTTGAAACAAGCCTAATACTTTCAGAGAAACAATGTGTGATGCTTTCTATAAGAGGGTTGCTCCCTTATTGTTGAATACAAAATTATGACGCTTATAAAAATTCAAAAATGTGTTAAAATTAAGTTTGTGAACTGTAACTTCAGACATGTACACTACCAGATTGTTTATGTTTAATCTGCTAATACAAAACTTTAGAGAAAGCACTTAGCACAGTCCTGGCTTGAAATACTACTCACTAAATAGCAATTGCTGCCATAATTTTTCTGTGGATATATATGGTAGTCAAACTTCTTTTTCTGGGGTTTCACTTGTATAGTTTCATTCTTGTGTGTGTGCAAGAATGAAATAAAAGTTCATGTGTGTGTGTGTATATATGTATACACACACATATACACACACACTCAAGAATGAACTAAAAGTGTATTCAGTAATGTATTGTTTAGTGTGATTTCCAAATTCTCACTGATTTTTCTCATTTTCTAAAAACAAATAAAAAATTCTTTTTTCCCAATAATGTGTTTTTTACCACACGTATGAGAATCTCACTATCTTCTGTCAATGTCTAAAGTCTAGACAAGGTCGTTAATGTATATTTATACTTTTATTCAATACACACTGCCACAAAATGCCAAAGTGCAGTTCAGGAAATGTATTTTTATGGAACACCAAAATAATATTTTTCCTAATTTTTTAGCATAATCTAAAGAATCATCTGTTTCAGCCAGGCATGGTGGCTCACACCTGTAATCCCAGCACTTTGGGTGGCCAGGGCGGCGGATCACCTAAGGTCAGAAGTTTGAGACCAGCCTGACCAACATGAGGAAACCTCGTCTCTACTAAAAATACATTAGCCGGGTATATGCCTGTAATCCCAGCTACTCGGGAACCTAAGACAGGAGAATCACTTGAACCCAGGAGGCGGAGGTCGTGGTGAGCCAAGATTGTGCCAGTGCACTCCAGCCTCGGCAATAAGAGTGAAACTCCATTTCAAAAAAAAAAAAAAAAAAGAAGAATCTGTTTTATGGTTTCTATTTTCTCCAGATTAAAATAAACATTCATTACAGAAAGAACACATTTTAGACCATAAGACCCTATTGTAAAATAGTTCCCTTTATTGCAGCATTGAGCCTTTAATTTTATAGCAATAAAGTTTATTTTACATTTAGATGGTTAAGAAGAAGAAAGAAGGAAGAAGAGCCATTTTATTTCTTACTGGAAACACAAGCCCTGCCCTGCTTGTTGTAGGGGGAGGGTGGGGAACCATCTTGAATTTTAAAATGCTTGTATTTAAAACAAAATACCTTGGCTTCTTCTCCAAGGTAAAATAAAGCACGCTAAAGGAAATAAGAAAAAAGAATCTGACAAAATAAAGTTCAGGAAAATGTGAACTTAATTATAATCTTTTTAAAAAACCATAAAAATATTTCTCCCTTATTTTTTCCCATACTGAACACCTCTTTTATTTTACCTAATACATATGATAAATGCATATGATAAATCTGTCTTATTTTAATGATATAATTTTCATTATATTTTTTCCTAATACATATAAATCTGTCTTATTTTAATGATATACAATTGTTGATAGCCAAATAGTTACTACACACACACTTTTTTTTATAAAATGCTTAGGTGGGCATCAGGTAAAGATATCTGAATAAAACTATTTTTAAAATGAGTGCACCGACCTACACACATAATAAAATGGAGTAACATATATTCATTATTATTAACACTACTAAGTACTACAGCTAATTAATGTATACCCTAATACTAATGTCCATGGCAAAAGCCTTTATACCAGTTTCCCTGTTGGTGAGAAAAAAAGAAAATTGCACAGTACTGAATGAAGAAAAGAAGCTAGAAAATTCCTCTTTGTTTGTTTTATTCTGAAAACAATACAAGATACACATGATTTTGTTAAGGCAAAATAATCTTTATTGCTATAAAATTAAAGGCTCAATATTGCAAATTAAAGTGGTGTGATTGCCACCATAAGATCCATTTGTAATCCCTAAATTGATAGGTTTCATTATGTAGAACGTATTTTTTTCAAATGCCTGCTATATAGTCTGAGCATTGCATTGCTGTGATAATGCTGGAATGATCACATGACCATAATACAGTATCTGACCTCAGAGGACTTGACAAAAGAAAAGAGGGGTTAACAATATGGCATATATTACGTTTGCAATATGACTGTAGTATGAATAAAGTGTTGGAGGAGTGCAGAAAAAAAATCTGCTTAGTTCAGTCTGTGAGAATGTGAAAAGAACCAATGAATAAAGTGACACATGTTGGGGCTTGAAATTTAAAAAGGAATTTTTTACAAGCGAAATGAAAAGGAAAAATGTTTCGGCTTTATGGTACATTTATTCATTTTGTAGGTAAAGAAAAGATAAATACTATTACAGAGAGTAAAAGGTAAATGGCAAAGAAATAAAGACAACCACAAAGACCCAATAAGGAATAGACAGTATGTTTACACTGGTTATGGCAATGTACATCAATACAAAGTTGCAGTGTGCAGAGAACTTAGAAACAAGTAACTGCTGAAATCACTGCTACATAATTGCTGCTGTTATTGTTGAGTTTCAAAATATATGTAACTTTCAAATTAGCAGTATATGTATTACTTATACTTTAATAAACTCTATATTCTACCTGGAAGAATACACATGTTCATTTGAGATTAAATTTACAGCAGTTCAGAATCATTCAGGCTTGCTTCAGGCACAGTTTGTGTCTCCAGCTCCTGTGGTACTTCATATTCTTGTGTTTAAATAATAGATTAGACACCACACAGTGATTGTAAGGACAAGAAACAGATCTTTTGTTACCTTACTCTTATTTTTATGATCTCTTGGAGATTTCGCTTGTATTTAAAATTTAAAAGAGTAAGTGAAAACTATGGGTGTAATATTACGCCTTGCTAAAAATATTTTAACAACATCTTTTAAATTAAAATTTCTTCTTTAAAATAGTATTTAATTGTGCTTGTTAAAGCCAGAAAAAGAAAACTGTATCAGTGGTATAATTTGCTATTTGTCTAAAATATATCTTTCACAGATATTCCATGTTTATTAACATTCACGTTTAATAATTATTAATATTATTTAACCATATTAAAATTATGGTCGGCTTTGATGAACCAGTTGTAGGTACATATTTTCTCATGTAACAATAAATTGAATTTGAAATAATTAAAGGGGTACTTTTTTCCTTTTTGGTACTACGCTATATTATCACATTAGTTATTTTTTTTTTTTACTAAATTATTTTTCTACTGGTACAAACATAAAAATAAAGTTAACAAAAATTTTTCCCATGCTTTATATCTTTTAAGTCATTATTTTCAATTCATTTCAAGTGATTGTTAAATATTAATTTGCCATAATAGGAAAAAATAGAAATTGATCTACTCCATTTGACCTACATACTAGATATTCTCCACAGGAATTGGCAAACATTTTCTATAAAGGGCCAAACAGTAAATATTTTAGGGCTTATAAGACACACTTTCCGTGACAGCAACTCAATTCCACAGTTTTAGTATGAAATCAGCCATAAATAATACATAAACAAATGGTGGTTACTGCTTTCCATTAAAGCTTTATATACAAAAACAGAGAGCAAGCTATATTTGGTATTTGGTCACTGTTACTGTATCTTGCTCTAGAATACAAGTGAGAGACATGCAGTAATTAGAAGATAATTTGTAGGTCATTTTCTTAAAGTAGTTTATCAAAGGAGAAAAAATAACCAAAAATTTCAGTGTTTATTCAAAAAGTAATTAGACTTATTTTTCTTGGAATGAGGAAAGAAGGCTGATCAGATCTCTTAAAAATATATTTATGGGCTAAATACCCTAATCAAGACACAGACTGGCAAATTGGATAAAAAGTCACAAACCGTCAGTGTGCTGTATCCAGGAAACCCACTTCACATGCAAGGACACACACAGGCTCAAAATAAAGGAATGGAGAAAGATTTAGAAAGCAAATGGAGAGCAAAAAAAAACAAAAACAAAAAGCAGGAGTAGCAATCCTAGTGTCTGATAAAATATACTTTAAACCAACGAAGATCAAAAGAGACAAAGAAGGGCATTACATAATGGTAAAAGGATCAATGCAACAAGAAGAGCTAAGGATCCTAAATATATATGCACCCAATACAGGAGCACCCAGATATATAAAGCAAGTTCTTAATGACCTACAAAGAGACTTAGACTCCCATACAATAATAGTGAGAGACTTTAACACTCCACTGTCAATATTAGACAGATCAACGAGGCAGAAAATTAACAAGAATATCCAGGACTTGAACTCAGATCTGGAACAAGCAAACCTAACAGACATCTACAGAACTCTCCACCCTAAATCCACAGAATATGCATTCTTCTAAGCACACATCACACCTACTCTAAAATAGACCATATAATTGGAAGTAAATCACTCCTCAGCAAATGCAAAAGAATGGAAATCATAACACACAGTCTCTCAGACCACAGTGCAATCAAATTAGAATTTAGGATTAAGAAATTAACTCAGAATCACACTTCATGGAAACTGAAAAACTGGCTCTTGAATGTTGACTGGATAAACAATGAAATGAGGGCAGAAATAAAGATGTTTTTTGAAACCAACAAGAATGAAGACACAATGTACCAGAATCTCTGGGACACATTTAAAGCAGTGTCTAGAGGGAAATTTGTAGCAATAAATGCCCATATGAGAAGCAAGGAAAGATCTAAATTGACACCCTATCATCAATATTGAAGGAGCTAGAGGAGCAAGATCAAAAAAACTCAAAAGCTAACAGAAGACAAGAAATAACTAAAATCAGAGCAGAACTGAAGGAGATAGAGACACACACACACAAAAAATCAATAAATCCAGGAGCTGGTTTTTTGAAAAGACCAACAAAATAGACAGACTGCTAGACAGATTAATAAAAACAAAAAGAGAGAAGAATCAAATAGAATATGGCAATATGGCATAAAAATCAAAGATGGCAATAAAAAACCATAAAGGGTCACTTTTAAAATAGGTATAATGGGATACTGAGAAAAATGTATGTTTTGTGGATTTGTGGGAGGAGAGTTCTGTAAATATTTCTTAAGTCTAGTTGTTTCAGGTCTAAGTTCAAGTCCTGGATATCCTTGTTGATTTTCTATCTAAAAGTGACCACATAATTGGAAGTAAATCACTCCCCAGCAATTGCATAGCATTTCACAGGTTTGAATAAAATATTGGGTGGCTGCTTATTTGTTATTTTCATCCCCTATTCCTTCCTGTCTACATTGTTAAACACAATTATTGGCATAAAAGAGGTTTTTAATACCCATTTTTAGACTGTATTCTAGCCTGTGCAATAAAACAAGAATCCCATTCTCTCTCCCTCTTTCTCTTCCTCTTTCTCTCTTTCATTCTTTTTTTTCTTTCTTTTGCTGTTTCTTTCTCCTTTTCTCTCTTTTTCTAAAATCTCTTCCTCTTTCTTTCACTTTCATTCTTTTTTTCTTTCTTTTGCTGTTTCTTTCTCCTTTTCTCTCTTTTTCTAAAATCTCTTCCTCTTTCTTTCTTTCATTCTTGAAAAAACAAAAAAACAAACAAAAAAAAACCATAAAGGGGATTTCACCACCGATTCCACAGAAATACAAACTACCATCAGAGATTACTACAAACAACTCTATTCACACAAACCAGTAAACCTGGAAGAATTGGATAAATTCCTGGACACTTGCACCCTCCCAAGCCTAAACCAGGAAGAAGTCGAAACCCTGAATGGACCAATAACAAGGGCTGAAGTTGAGGCAGCAATTAATAGCCTACCAACCAAAAAATACCCCAGGTCCAGATGAGTTCACAGTCAATTATACTAGAAATACAAAGAGGAGTTAGTACCACTCCTTCTGAAACTATTCAAAACAATCCAAAAAGAGTGAATCCTTCCCAAATCATTTTATGAGACCAACATCATCCTAATACCAAAACCTGGCAGAGACTCAATAAAAAAAGAAAACTTCAGGCCAATATCCATGATGAACATAGATGCAAAAATCTCCAATAAAATACTGGCAAACCGATTGCAACAGCACATCAAAAAGCTTGTCCATCATGATCAAGTAGGTTTCATGCTGGGGATGCAAGGCTGGTTCAACATACGCAAGTCTGTAAATGTAATCAACTACATAAACAGAACCAAAGACCAAACCACATGATTATCTCAATAGATGCAGAGAAGTCCTTCAACAAAATTCAACAACGCTTTATGTTAAATACTCTCAATAAACTCAGTATCAACAGAACATAATCTTAAAATAATGAAAGCTATTTATGACAAACCCACAGCCAATATCATACTGAAAAAGTCAAAAACTGGAAGCATTCCTTTTGAAATCTGGCACTAGACCAGGATGCCCTCTGTCACCACTCCTATTCAATATAGTATTGGAAGTTCTAGCCAGAGCAATTAGGCAAGAAAAAGAAATAAAGAGTATTCAATTAGGAAAGGAGAAAGTCAAATTGTCTCTATTTGCAGATGACAAGTTTGTATATTTAGAAGATCCCATTATCTCATCCCAAAATTTCCTTAAACTGATAAGTAACTTCAGCAGTCTCAGGATACAAAATCAATGTGCAGAAATCACAAGTATTCCTATACACCAATAATAGACTTAAAGAGAGCCAAATCAAGAATGAACTGCCATTCACAATTGCTATAAAGAGAATAGAATACCTAGGAATACAACTAACAAAGGATGTAAAGGACCTCTTCAAGGAGAACTACAAATCACTACTGAAATAAATAGGAGAGGACACAAACAGATGGAAAAACAATCCAGGCTTATGGTTAGGAAGAATCAATATTATAAAAATGGCCATATTGCCAAAAGTAATTTATAGATTCAACGCTATCCCCATCAAGCTACCTATGACCCTCTTCACAGAATTGGAAAAAAAAAACACCTTAAACTTCATATGGAACCAAAAGAGAGCCCACATAGCCAAGATAATCCTAAGCAAAAACAAGAAAAGTGGGGGCAACATGTTACTTGTCTTCAAACTATACTACAAGTCTACAGTAATCAAAACAGCATGGTTCTGGTACCAAAAGACAGATATAGACCAATGGAACAGAGCAGAGGCCTCAGAGGCAATGCCACACATCTACGACCATCTGCTTTTTGACAAACCAGACAAAAACAAGCAATGGTGAAAGGATTCTCTGTCTAATAAATAGTGTTGGGAAAACTGGCTACCCAAGGCAGAAAGCAGAAACTGGACCCCTTTCTGACACGTTACACTAAAATTAACTCCAGATATATTAAAGATTTAAACATAAGGCCTAACACCATAAAACTCTAGAAAAAAACCTTGGCAAAACCATTCAGGGCATAAGCATAGGCAAGGACTTCATGACTAAAACACCAAAAGCGTTGGCAACAAAAGCCAAAATGGACAAATGGAATCCAATTAAATTCCAGAGCTTCTGTATAGCAAAAGAAACAATCAGTAAAGTGAACCAGCAACCAACAAAATAGGAAAAAGATTTTGCAATCTACCCGTCTGACAAAGGGCTAATATCCAGAATCCACAAAGAACTGAAATAGAAGAAAACAAACAAATTCATTCAAAAGTAGGCAAAGGATATGAACAGACATTTTTCAGAAGAAGACATTTATGAGGTCAACAAACATATGAATAAAAGCTCATCATCACTGGTCATTTCTCCTACACAAATCAAAACCACATTCAGACAGCATCTCAGGCCAGTCAGAATGGCAGTCATTAAAAAATCTGGAGACAACAGATGCTGGAGAGGATGTGGAGAAATAGGAACACTTTTACACTGTTAGTGGGAGTGTAAACTAGTTCAACCATTGTGGAAGACAGTGTGGCAATTTCACAAGGACCTAGAAATAGAAATTCCATTTGACCCAGCAACCCCATTACTGGATATATACCCAAAGGATTATAAATCATTCTATTATAAAGACACATGCACATGTATGTTCATTGTGGCACTGTTTACAATAGCAAAGACCTGGAACAACCCAAATGCTCATCGATGATAGAATGGACAAGGAAAATGTGGCACATATACACCATGAAATACTATGCAGCCATAAAAAACTATGAGTTCATGTCCTTTGTAGGGACATCGATGAACCTGGAAACCATCATTCTCAGGAAACTGACACAAAAAGAGAAAAACAAACATCTCATGTTCTCACTCATAGGTGGGTGTTGAACAATAAGAACACATGGACACAGGGATGGGAGCATCACACAGTGAGGTCTGTTGGGGGGGAATAGGGGAAGGACAGCAGTGGGTAGGGAGGTTGGGGAAGGATAATATGGGGATAAATGCCAGATATTGGTGACGGGGCGATGGAGGCAGCAAACCATATTGCCATGTATGTACCTATGCAACAACCCTGCAAGATCTGCACATGTACCCCAGAACCCAAAGTGCAATAAAATATATATATAATATATATATATGTATATATATATATATATGTATTCATTGATTTGATTTTTAATTCTAATGATATAAAATATATATTAGGAGATTAACTTATATGTGAAGATACTAAAATGAATTCATATATAATCTAATCCTTTAAATAAAATATTCGACTCCTCAAAATCAAGTCACTGCAGTATAAGAGCAAAATTTTATCCATTTAAATGTATCTATTTAAAGTGTACTCTGTATTTACACATACAAAAGATAAAAAGACTAAAAGTGACATAGATTATTTCACAATTATCATTAGTTTTGAAATACTTTCTCTATTGTGGCTACAAAAATCACTAGACTATATTTTGGAAAGGCAAGAGGAAGATGGGCAAGACACCTAAAATTTATCAATAATATTTCATTAGGTTTTCTATTTTTGCTTTGCTTTTGGAAAGATCATATGTACATAAAATATGCATTTTTTTAAAGGGCTACTGGATTTAAAGTCCAAATATGTTGCTTTCATCATTATGAGTTTTACTTCTTAGCAATGTAAGTTTGATATCACCTTTGCTTATTCTCTGTATTACTCTCTGGATGACCAAAGTAAAATCACTCTTTTTTGAATTTTAGCAGGAAAGGTACTAAAATTTAAAGAGTAAAATATTATTAAGAGTGCTGTTTAAATGCATTTTTAACTTTACATTCATAGAGTCTGCTATGATATGTTTGAGACAAGAGTCAGAAATATATATTTTTTAGTAAGTACAATCATTCATGAATCAAATCTGGGAAATATTTAAGTGTGAAAGACATGGTAAAGGTATAATAAATAAGGTGCATTAATACTACAAAATTAGTTCAACGAATGAATAATTTTCAATTTTGAATAATATATTTTTTTTTGCTTAAAATTGACAAACAGTTGTGTACAAAATGAGTTGCTTTGCTTTTTTAAAAAAAATTCTAGTTAATTCTGAAAAATGGAAGAAACATCATCTTGATTTTTTATGTGTTATGATTCTGTAAGCTAATGAATGTGAATATAAAACACCTGAATTTCCTATGTTGACATTCAAAAATAACTGTTTTAAAACCTAGAATTTTGTAAGCAACATATGCTAATATGTCTCAGTGTTTCCCTTAGCTTATGCTTTAAAAACTTCATATTTGTAAGAAGAATTGACTTGTGATAAAGATTGACTTTACCATGGGATTTCAGAATTGAATACCTGAAAAGGAGCAGGCTGTCCTTGCCCAAGGAGTTTTTTTCTTTAACATTTTATCACTGAAATCTAAAGATTAGGAAAGCACCTAATAGCTTTGTACTGTTCTCTTCACTTACAAACACCATGGAGGAAGAATAAAATTATATTAATAAATAGAAAGGATATTCAATCATTTCTCATCTCACACCAAATAAAGTTTATTACTCTGATTTCACACTACAGACTTATAGAATTGTATCATCTCAATGGTCTTCTTGATTGAGAATAAATGCTTCATTAAATTTAAATATAGCAACCTAATAACAATAGTAAAACCAGAGAGAATAATGACTCATGTTAAAGGAGCACACATCTCGCTCTTTGTAACACATTCAACTTCTTGATAAAATGCAAAGTTTGATATTCACAATTACATAATAAATACAAAAGATTATGGAATGACACGAGAATACAAATGAATCAAAATTAATTTGAGAGTAATTTTTAATGTAAAGTGAGCTTATAGTTTGGCTTTTATATGCATGATTTCTGAGGTGCCTTGGAAGCCTACAGGTAGAGAGGCTGAGTAGGAAATTGGCTGTGTGAGTCTGGAGCTCAAAATAGTCTGTGTTGGAGATAACTGTCAAAACTATTTCCCAGGCCTCAGACACAAATAGCCAATGCCTATTGGCTAACTCTTCTTTGATGTCACAAAATTATTAATAATATAATGAGTTCCAAAATATCCCCTTACCTAACACAAAATATGCCTTTACCTAAGGTTAATTGTCCTTCACTATCCCCTAGTTCATTACTAAATAGTGTTTCCAAACATCTAATTCTGCAAGCCAGAAATGTGACACTTTTCTCCAAGCCATCTCTAACATTGACTTTCAAGAAACCCAAGAGCCATCCTGTAGAAGCTGTCTTCTTCCTGCTGCCATGAGTGACAAATCTGTCAGTTTTGATTTCTGAATTTTCTAAAATCCATCTCCTTTCTCCATTTCAACTTTCACCTTCCTAGTGCAGTTCCTGTGTACATGGTCCCACATACACACTTTCTGCTTGAATTGTATTTTCCTAACTAAATCCAGAGCTGTGTTTTAAAAATATAAATCTGATCATGTCACTCTTCTCTTTAACATCCTGTAATAATGTCTCCCCTGTGATTTTAGGATGGAAGTCTAATCCTTAAACTAGATTGAAAATTGATAGATAACTCCTTCCAGGCCTTAATTTTATCTTGTTTTATTCCTACTTTCTTTTCTTTCTTCTTAAATGACAAACTTTTCATTAAAAAAACCCCATGCTAATATGAAAGATTCCTAGCCATAGAAATACATCAAAAGTTGAATGAAAACTTTTGGAAGAAAAGTTGGTCATTGGAGATGAAAGGAAAGAAGAGAGAAATAAAACAAGATAAAATTAGGTCATAGAAAGAGATATCTATCAATTTTCAATCTGATGAGGAATTGAAACTTAATTGGGCTAACTTCAGCAGAAAGGAAAATTATAAGGAATTATTTGAGAATGTACACATAATTGACAATAAGGCTAGATAAACAGACTCAGAAAAAATAAATAAACAAGTAAATTTCTCTGGGATATAGAGAGCAGGATTAAACAGTTTGATATCAGTAGCCATAAAGCAATGAATGAACTCCAATTTGTTTCCAATTATTTTATTGTATTAAAAAATCACATTTTAGTAAGAGAATATGTGACTGACCTAATTTAGACTGCACACAAATTCCTTGGCAAAGAATAAACAGGGATTCTTGACTAACAACACACCTAACACATTCTAGTGGAGGAAAGGTAATCTGACAAAAGTAAACTGAGGTGCTAGTACAAAAGAATTTCCAATTTTTGATAGTCAAATTATTAAAGCCTTATATAAGGCTTCAGAATCTTTATTTTGCTGCTGCCACAACCTGTAGTACTTTTAACAACCTAATAAGTTAACTGAATTTCAACTTCTATAACTTGGCTCAAATACAATGCCTTCAAGAAAACCCTTCTCATATTAGTTTCAATTTCTGCACATTCACTGAGTATAACATACTTTTCCTATATGATAATGATCATATATTGTAGTTAGCAATTTATTTGTATGATTATTTGATTAAAGTTAATGAGCATATCATTTTTGCTCAAATATTATTCCCAGTATTAAGCACAGTGCCTCTCATAAAGTGAGTGTTCAACATGCAATTGCTGAATAAATGAATAAACATAGGGATGCTATTTGATATGAGGGTGAAAACGTTTATTAAATAATTTTAATGCAATAAGCATAGTATAGGAACACTTCAGGGCTGAACAATGGAATAAGAACCCAAAGGAATGCTCAGTTCAGTAGTAAAAAAACAGGATTTTGCTGTCACAGAAATCACAAGGAGAGTGTTTCAAGGAAAAAGCAGTCAAGCCATAGGTCTTAGTCTGTTTAGTGTTGCTGTGGCAGAATACTTGAGGGTGAGTAATTTATAAAGAAAAAATACTGAGTTGGCTTACAATCTGGTGGCTGGTGGGTTTCAGATTGGGCAGTTGCATCTGGTGAGGGCCTCATGCTGCTTCCACTCATGAAGGAAAGTAGAAGGGGAACTTGTGTTTTAGAGAGAACACATGGTGTGAGAGGGAAAAACAACTTGCTTACACAAACTCATCCATTCCTGAGACAGTTCACTCATTCCAGAGGGAGGTCATTAACCTATTCACGAGGGATCTGCTTCTATAGCCCAAACAATTCTCACCAGCTCTACCTCCCAATACTGCCACTTTGGAAAGCAAATTTCAGCATGATCTTAGGAGTAAGTTTCAGAAGATAAATCGAGGAGGTGAGAACTCAGAAACATAAATTGTTCATCACCTTTGAATGCCTAGTTTGGAAATCTCCATCACAGAAAGGGCTGTAACTGGATAAGAATGGGAATTCCAAGGACTTTTTGTCTATTGTGATTATGTCAGGCTTCTGTAGTATTTGAGAAGAGACAAACATAAAATAAGCCTATATATTTACATTAAAAATTAAAACTGAAGGAAATTTTGAACGTGTAAGTGAGAAAATAGTTTATTGAAGGAAAAAGAGAAGTTGAAAAATTCCAGTTATTACCATTAGAAAGAGAAAGAAAGGGGCTTCTCCAATTTTAAGGAAGGGGCATAGGAAATCATTGTAAGTACAAACAAGACTATAGGCATAGAACTAGATATTTGAGGGAGATTTTGCCTATTTGACATAGGAAGGCAAAATCTTTTCACTATCAAAGTAATACAGATGAAAAGATGAGAAACTGGAATGGTTTCACCAGCAATAGAGAGAAACAAAAAGGAGAAAGAGTCTGAGAATTAAAATGCCAGGCAGCATTGGATATCAATCAGGTTCATGGGCCCTGAAGTTTAATCATATCCCTTTTAAAGAAAAGAACAGAAAATTATAAACACAAAAATAAGCACAAAGCCTTGGGAAGGGTCTGTGCAGGTGAGGGCCACTTACACTTAAACTTTTTCAGCTTCATGTAACTTTGCCTCTCACCATAATGTGCTGATGAATTTGGTGTGAAGGGCAGAAAGTACTGCTCTAGCTGTGTGTGGAGAATGAATTAGAGATGAGGCATGAAAGGAAGTAAACAAAGTAAAAGACCACAATAAAGATGAGGTGAAAACAGTTTAAAGACAATATCTATTTTTAATTATTATTAAGTCTTTGTTTTCTTAGAGTATCAAGTTCACAGCAAAATGGAGGAAGGTACAGAGGTTTCCCATGTCCCCTTTTCTCAAACATGCATAGCCTCCATTATTATCAAAATCCCCTGTGGTACAGTTGATGAGTCTCACTGATGCATAATAATCACCCAAAGACCATACTTTACCTTAGGGTTTATGTCTGGTATTGTACAGCCTATGGGTTTGGACAAATGTACAATGACGAGTATCATTTATTATAGTATGACACAGAGCATTTTTCACTGTCTTAAAAATCCTGTGTTCTGCCTCTTCCCTTTTCATCCCTCCAAGTACACCAACCTCTGGCAACTCTTGACCTTTTACTGTCTCCCTAGTTTTGCCTTTTCCAGAGTGTCATCTGGTTGGAATTATACAGTATATAATCCTTTTAGATTGGCTTTTTCACATAGTAATAAGCATTTAAGATCTTTTCCCTATTGTTTAATAGCTTGATAGCTCTTTTTGTTGTTTGCACAGAATGACATTCCATTGTTTGGATGTATCACAGTTTATTTATTCATTTACCTACTGAGGAACACCTTGGTTGCATGCAAGTTTGGCCAATTATAGCAAACGTTCTATAAGCATTTATGTGTAGATTTTGGTGGTCATAAGTTTTCAACCTTTGGATGAATACCAAGGTGCCGTGATATTGGATCATATGGTAAAAATACGTGTAGTTTATAAGAAATAACCAAACTGTCTTCCAAAGTGGCAGTACCAATTTGCATTCCCACTAGTAAAAGAGTTTGGTTGCTCCATGTCCTCATCAGTATTTGGCAGTGTCAGTGTTGGAGGTTTTATCCATTCTAATGTGTATATTGTGATATCTCATTGTTGTTTTCCTTTTCATTTCTCTAATGATATGTGTTGTAAAACATCTTTTTATAGGCTTATTTGCCATCTGTATGCTTTCTTGGATGAGGTGTCTGTTAATGTCTTTGACTCATTTTTAATCAGTCTGTTGGTGTTCTTATTGTTTAGTTTTTTACTGTTAAGATTTCTCCCCACAAAAACATGCTCAATTAGTCACATAATGAGTTCTTTACTGCTAAAGGCAAATGATTTTTTTTTGTTCTCTTTCATAATGCAATAAATAACAGTCATAGTTCATTTTAAACAATCAGATAGTAAATATAATTACTTTTTGTTCTTTATTTGCCTAGTCTCACCACAAATTTAACAAAATTCCCTGAGATGAACTTCAAAATAATGCCGAATGAGTACACGTTTTATTTTTTCTTAATTAATGTAAGAAGGATAAATTGTTTAAAAGTAACAGGAAGATATTTTATTTCACTGAAATTTTTATTAGGATAATTGTAGATTCACATGCAATTAAAAGAAATAATATAGAGATATACCTTGCATAATTTACCATTTCCCCAATGGTAATATTTTGTCATAGTGTACTGTAATAACTTAACCAAGATACTGACATTCATAAAATATTCTGATCTCATTCAGATTTGCTTAGCTTTAGGTGTAGTCATTTGTGTGTGTATCTTTGTGTGCATTTGTTAGGCTCTATACAAACTTGCCACTGTCACCTGTGTATTCATCATCACAGTCAAGATACTGAACAGTTTCAACACCATATATCTGAGTATTTTCCAAGTTAAATACATGAAATATTTTATTTATCCACTTAATAAAATAGATAGATAAAAATTGGTGAATTAAAGTTTTTAGAACTCAAAAATTAAGAACATCTGAAGAAGCATCACATCTGACACCTTCATCCTACTGGATGCAATGAAATGTAACCATCAGTTAGTTGCATATAAATTAGAAGTGAGAAGGCCAGTTTCGAAGATATTCCAAGTCAGATACTAAAATCAAGTTAAAAGGTTGAGATGATTAGCATAATAGACATTGTATATGAACTGATACTGATTATAATCATTTCCATTGGTACTCTTTCTATTTCTTAAAAACAAACAAAACAAAAACTCATGTAATTCTATGAGAAAGCATACTACATTCATTTAATGCACTTCACTTAGTGTAATTCATTAAATTCACAGGAAAGATACATTTGCCAGTGGAAAACATTTATGTAAAGTACATGCTTAAAGTATAATTATTCAAGTTATACTTTGTTTAGAATATATCCTGTATAAGCGTAAATAGTTGCATCATGTTTAGGTAGAACAAGATGTATTTTACACTTGAAGAATACACTGAAAAAGTACATGTTAAAAATATAATTATGTAACTATGTGCTGTATAAATATGTAATTGTATTTTTCATGTAAATTTTTAACAAAATTTATTGAAAAGAGAATTACAGCTTTCATTGGCAATATTTTTTGGCTTTTTTATGGCAAATTTCTGAAAGAGAAAAAGAGAGCATTCACCATAGTTTCTTCCATGAGAAACTTTTTCTCGTGGCAGAAGTTGGACTTGCATTGACTAAATTATCTTTCTTACTTCCCTTTTCTCAACTCAAGACAGATAGGCTTTTGCATAGTTCAACTTCATGGGCATTGCTATGGGAAGTGATTTTCTTCCTGAGGCTAACTAGCCCCATGGAGACAAAAGCCTCATTTCTTGCTAGATGATGACTGGCTCCATTTCACAGTCTTAGATGGAGAACTCAAGGCCTCTACTTGACAGGATAGGTTTTTGTGTGGAATGTGTTAGGTGTGGCTATGTTTTCATTTAAAGCCAGGAATCACTAAAAAGTAGCTAAAGAATTGTACATGAAAATCCAAATTTTTGAAACAGATAAGTGAGTAAAACATGACGAAAAACAGAGCTTATCCTGAGTATAACAATGGAGTGGCTAAAGAATAAATTGGACATATTGAAACAAATCAGGGCTTTTGATAATTGTACAGTTTTGTAGGATAAAGTCTTAGTTTTAAAGGTATGCACACAGAAGCATTCAGGGTTAAAGAGACACCATATCTACAACTTGCTCTCGAAGAGTTCAGAAAAAAAAAAATATATACACACACACACATATAAGTGTGTGTGTGTATTTGTGTGTTTATGTGTATATACTTGTGTGTGAAACTTGTAATATGCACACACATGGGTGTGTGTGTGTATATGTGTGTGAAACTTGTAATACACACACATATGTGTATTTGTGTGTTTATGTGTGTATACACGTGTGTGAAACTTGTAATAAAATAGAAGTATTTGGGAAACTAATTTTGCAAATGTCATAAAATAGAAGCATTTGGGAAACTGATTTCTTTGCATCATTATTGAAACTTTAATATATCTGGAATTGTCAAAATCAAAAGGTAAGAATAAAATACAAAACTAAACAGTTAGAAATTAGCCAGAGTATATTTTTCTTTCATGTCTAGAAGTTATTGTTTGATGACTGGGGAGAGAACAAAAGGGAACAAACAAAAACAAACAGATTAACTAAAAAAAATGAGAAAAATGAAAATTTTTCTAAAATGAACCTTAATATAATCTTTCTTCTTCTTTTTTTAATACACTGCCACTACAATACTCTGAATCCTACTATCTTATCTGGACTGGTGCAGCATTCTCCTAAGTGGTATTCCTCTACTGCCAATTCCACTACACTCTCCATTATTTTTCCTAAGTCATTGCATTACAAGAATATTTCGAGGTCTCCTATCACTTGCACAAGATTTAAGTGCCTAAAAGTTAGTAATTGAGTCTTACTAAAGGCCAAATACACCAAACCTTAGGCCCTAACTGATGGGCAGTGTTCAAAAGATGATGATTTAACTAGAAGCCAAACAAAGCAAGCGGTCATTTCTTTATAGAAATTTTATATATTCTTATCATAAATATGAGAAACTAAGAGAATATACATTCATATTCGGCTAAGATAATATAAAAATGAAAGTTAAAGAGCTTAGGAGATTAACTTCCTATAAAAATGGCATACTTTCCAATTGGTTGCTTCTTAGTGTTCTTGCCAAGCTCAGAATCTTGGACTGTATAAAACATCAGTGAGAGCTTATTTTTAAAATTTTCTCTTTTTGTTAGAGAAACAAACTAGTAAATTTCCTATGAGTTTTATTTTGGCTGAAATTTCAAAACAGCTGCAAAATATTAAGAAAAGTGGATAGGCCATAGAGAGTCATCCCTAATGTTATATAAAAAAAGAAGAGGAACTATTTTCTTAAGCACTATAACAATAATAACTTACAAGAATAGTATGACAAATCAATGTCAGTTAAGGAGCCTTGCAGTATAATTCCTTAGAAGCACATCCACATCCACATATACGCTAATATATATATATGAAAACACATTACAGTGGAATTAAAACTATGTGCATTGTAACTATGGCTCTGCCCCTAATTCACTGTGGTTTCTTATATGGTTATTTAGCTCTTCTGAACTTTAATTATCTTAATAGTGAGGATAATATGTACTTATGAGAGAAATCAAATCTGTAAAACGGGGCCAGTATTTCTCAAATGAATCACACCTTGGTACAGAGATAATAATTCTCTGGAAAATGAAATAACGAAATGTTATTTAAAATCATGAACTTCTGTGTTTATATAAACCAATTTAATTGTAAAAGGAAACACTGTTATATCTGTAATTAAAAGGCGAGACAGTTGAAGTAAATCTTATAGACTATAAACTATTGTAAGTCAAAGAATGTTGCAATCTAGCTCCCCTGTCTTGTTTGTCTTGGCACTAAATCGGTTTCAGCTTCCCAAAATACTAACAAAAGTCTTTTCAACTTTGTTTCTCTTCCATAACCTCAATGCAGAATGTCACAGTAGGAAGGAATGAGAGACGAAAACAAAGCCATTGAAAGACTATCTGCAGATAAAGTACTGGTGCCAATGCAGAAATGAGTTTCCAATTATCTGATTTTAATAAATTTATTCCAAAGCTATAACAATGTATTTTTTGACTTATCAATTCCATAGGCTTGGACTTTAGTGGATATTGTTCAAACTGTGTTTTATAGATAGACAGGCTTATAAATCTTAGAAGAAGAAACATCTTAACATAGATGAGAATTATGAATTAAAACACATTTTTACCATTGAAATTTTCTGTATATCGGAAATGCACCTCAACATGTCCAATGCAACTCTACTGAAAAGTGGCCTGTTTATAATAGATTTGGAGCAGAGAACTATGTTTTCTACCCCAAATATGGTTGATATATGTTTAATTTCTCTAATTCTTTTGAATTCTCATTGAACACTAACACTATTTACAAAATTTGAAATTATGTCACTTCTATGCATAATTTTTATAAAATCCCTAGAAACATTTCTTCCTAATCTGTATTTAGTATTACACTTACACATAATTTTATGTACCTCAAAAACTGACAAAGGCAATGATGCCAATAATAATATCTAGCATCATTTTCAAAGTATTTATTATGTTCTAGCCTGTACACTAAATATTTAATGTGAATTCCGCTAGTTTTCACAGAAGTCCTATTAGGTACCTTGATGAAACCGAATTTAAAGAGGGTTAAGAAATTTGCCCAATTTTACAAGAATAACAAATGGTAGGAACACCATTTGAACAAGGGAGTTCAACTATAGGACATTTGCTTTTAACTACTCCACTATGCTCTTGCTTCTGAACAGAAAAATAAATGTTATGGCAGACTTGAGATTATTTTATATTACTATTAAATTAAGCAGTGATTCACATTATATTTACATTTAGTGTCAGATTTGCAACAAATTTGCTTACCTAAATGTTAGCTCAGATCTGAGATCAAATTTAAGTTTTAAATAATTTTATTTTAAGTATTAAATTTGTCCATGTTTTTGAAAAAAAATATTGTTCTTGGCACAGGAAAATTTATTGCATTTCAAAATGCAGCAATTTCTTTAAATCCAAATATGTTTTCCATATACAATATAAACTTTTTAATCATTTAATAAATTTAAATGTTCAACATATCTTGATGTAAATATTGTTAACAAAAGACCGTGATATCTGCAGAAGAAAAGAGCTTTATTTTCTAAAAACCATAGTCTTCAGATTGGGGAAGGACAATCCTCAGTACAAGTGAAAATGAAGGATTTTGCAAATGAAGGATTCAAACTTGTTCAGTTCTAATTGGTAGAAACAGTTGAGCCCTGATTTGGTGGTTTCCAAGCCCCAAACCAAAAGTCTCTGTCAGATGTCTCTCAAATTGCTAGTGGCAGGGGGAGATGTTCTGGCTGCAGTTTATTTACTTATTTATTTTTAATTAATGGACAAAGAATTTTAATAAACATTTTTCCAAAGATGATATACCAATGGCAAATAAGCTCATGAAAAGAGGCCCAATATCACCAATCATCAGGGAAATTGAAACAAAAACCACACTGAGACACCATCTTACACCCATTAGAATAGTTACTATAAAAAATCAGAAACAATGAGTGTTGGCAAGGATGCAGATCAATTAGAATGCCTATGCACTGTTTGTGGGACTGTAAAATGATGCACCTACTATGGAACAAAATGTGGAAGTTCGTCAAAAAGTTAAAAATAGAACTACTACATCATCCAGCCACTCCACCTCTGGGTATATACCTAAAATAATTAAAATCAGAGTCTCAAAGAAATATTTGTACCCTCATGTTCAAAGCAGCATTATTCACAATAATCAAAAGGTAGAAGCAACCAACTCAAGGGTCCACTGATGGATGAATGGATAAACAAAACATGGTATCTAACATGCAATAAAATACTACCCAGCCCTAAAAACAAGGACAATATGACACATGCTACAACATGGATGCACTTCAGACATTATACTTAGTGAAATAAGCCAGATTCAAAAAGAGAAATACTATACGTTTCCATTTTTATGAGGTACCTGGAGTAGTCAAATTTACAGAGACAGGAAGTTGAATGGTGATTTCCAGGAGACAGGCAGAAAGGGGAATAGGAATGTGTTGTTTAATGGGCATAGACTTTTAGTTTTGTGAGATTAGAGAAATTCTAGAGATTGTTTGTACAATGTGAATGTACTTAACACTATTGAAATGTACACTTGAAACTGGGTAAGAGCGTAAGTGTTATCTTATGTGTATTTTATTACAGTTAAAATGACGACAACAAAAATAACCGAATGAGGAAGCAATATTAAAAGTAGGAGAGTTAAGGTGAAGCTTGGATGAGATTAGTACACAAATAATACATGTTAGGATCCTAAAGGTTTGATTGAAATTTGCTGGTAGCTAATGGAAAGAGGCTTAAATAGTCATTGTTAAGTAAACCAGTTGCTTAATTAAAGTATTTCCTGGGCTACAATCAGAAAAATTAGCTTATCCAAAGATGCCCGATAATAGAACATACTGTGTTCTCAGTAATAGATTTACAGAAAAATCAGCAAGTGTTCCATATTGTTGCTTCTTGGAGTTTCTTAAACATGGGCTGTAGGCATAGTACTAAATCTTAATCTAGTAAGTTAAACTCTGGGGTAGATAAAAAATGAGAAAAGAAAGAAAACTCATGCAACAGTGCTGTTGCTATACAGAGATTCAGTGAAATCTTAGTGGTTTTACCATATTTGGTCACTTGACTTGCTACAAAAGATTGATCACCAGAATTAAAATCTCAAATAAAGTATACTAGTCCTCTGCTTATTGAGAACAATTAAAAAGTTTATGTAGTCAGTTTAAATATCGTCAATCTACAATCAAGATAGAAAAATGGAATAATCCAAGTAAGTTTACACTGGAGAAAAAGAACTACTTTATAAAGAATTAGAGCATACAATTGTAAATAAAGGCATTGGTTTTTGAAATAACAAAACTACAGTAGATTACTGTCAAACAAAGCATATAGCTGTGCCAAAATACTAGCAAAGTATGTTTTTACAAAAGCATGAAAGTAAAACCTAGCTTCAGGGAAATAACAACAAGAAATTATTCTCAAATATTACTTGAGATCTCAGAATGTATGTGGCACAGAAGAAGGAAATGAGTTTTAGCAAAGTCAAACAGAAAGCAACTCAAATATTATCCCTCATCTTTTGCCCCCCAAGTTACAATTAATTATGCAACTAATTAAATGTGAAAATATATTAATTACAGAACTATCTCAACTGAACAAACACCTATTTTTTGACATGACCAAGAATTTATGAAATAATTACTTAAAAGAATTTGCTATATTGTCAAACACTGAAAAATATATAGTCAGAAAGAAATGTTATATTGTCTATCTTCTTTATAGAGCTAACAATGAAAACACATTAATAGTGATCAGGATCTATGTTTAAGTATATTAAACTTAAGAATTTGAGTATGAGATGACCATGGTTAGAAAGACAGAATTTATAATAATATATTAGGAAAATCAAATAATACATTTAATGGATCATCTATACCAAAAAATAAGAACCTTTAGAAAGAGGTCTCCTAAGGCTTCAAGCCTTCCATGTTTTTCACCCAAATGAGTATTATCACTTAACATGTATCAAATAACCATCAAAAATAAGCATGATTACCGGATCTACAGAAGCATGCAGTGAAATGTCTTTTTGAGGTATGAAGAACATTTCTTTTTTTTTTACATTTCTTTGACTTTTTTATTCAGTTAATTATCCTTAATCCACTGCAGACTTCTCTATAATCAGAAGTAATACCACTATCATTCACCTTTTTCTTAAAAATAAATTAACTTTATTTTTCCATAAGTTATTGAGGTACAAGTGGTTTGGGGTTACATGAGTAAGTTCTTGAGAGGTGACTTGTGCGATTTTCTGACACCCATCACCTGAGCAGTATATACTGCACCATATTTGTACTATTTTACCCTCACCGCCTCGCACTCTTGCCCCCAAGTCCCTAAAGTCCATTTTATTATTCTTTTGGCTTTGTGTCCTCATAGCTTAGCTCTCACATCTCAGTGAGAACATATGATGCTTAGTTTTCCATTCCTGAATTACTGCACTTAGAATACTCGTCTCCGATCTCATCCAGGTCACTGCAAATGCTGTTAATTCATTCATTTTTATGGCTGAGTAGAATTCCATTGCATATATGTTCCAGTTTCTTTATCCACTTGTTGATTGATGGGCATTTAGGCTGGTTCTGTGGTTTTGCAATTGCGAATTGTGCTGCTATAAGCATGCCTGCTTTCAAATAATGACTTCTTTTCCTCTGGGTAGATACCCAACAGCGGGATCACTGGCTCCAAAAGCAGTTCTACTTTTAGTTCTCTAAGGGATCTCCACACTGTTTTCCATAGCGGCTGTACCAGTCTACACTCTCACCAGCAGTACAGAGGTGTTCCCTGATCACTGCATCCATGCCAACATCTACTGTTTTTTTTTTTTTTTTTTTTTTTTTTTTTGATTATGGCCATTCTTGCAGGAATAAGGTAGTATCACATTGTGGTTTGATTTGAATTTCCTCAACCATTAGTGATGCTGAGCCTCCTCTCATATGTTTGTTGGCCATGTTTGTATCTTCCTTTGAGAATTGTCCATTCATTTCCTTAGCCCACTTTTTGATGGAATTGTTTGTTTCTTACTGATTTGTCTGAGTTCATTGTAGATTCTGGATATTAGTCCTTTGTTAGGTGTGTAGATTGTGAAGATTTTCTCCCACTCTGTGAGTTGTCTATTTACTCTGCTGACTGTTCCTTTTGCCATGTAAAAGCTCTTTAGTTTAATTAGGTCCCAGCTATTTATCTTTGCTTTTATTGCATTTGCTTTTGGGTTCTTGGTCATGAAATCCTTGCCTAAGCCCATATCTAGAATGGTTTTCCTAATGTAATCTTCTAGAATTGTCAGAGTTTCAGGTCTTAGGTTTAAGTCTTTAATCCATCTTGAGTTGATTTTTGTATAAGGTGAGAGATGAGGATCCACTTTCATTCTCCTATATGTGGCTAGCCAATTATCTCAACATCATTTGTTGACAAGAGTGTCCTTTCCTCACTTTATGTTTTTCTTTGCTTTGTCAAAGATCAGTTGGCTGTTAAGTATTTGGGCTTATTTCTGGGTTCTCTATACTGTTCCATTGGTCTATGTGCCTATTTTTATACCAGTATCATGCTGTTTTGGTGACTATGGCCTTATAGCATAGTTTGAAATCAGGTAATGTGATGCCTCTGGATTTGTTCTTTTTACTTACACTTGCTTTGGCTGCACAGGCTCATTTTAGGTTTCATATAAATTTTAGGATTGTTATTTCTAATTCTGTGAAGAATGATGGTGATATTTTGATGGGAATTGTATAGAATTTGTACATTGCTTTTGGCAGTATGATCATTTTGCAACATTGATTCTACCTATCCATGAGCATGGGATGTGTTTCCATTTGTTTGTGTTGTCTATGATTTCTTTCAGGAGTATTTGATAGTCTTCAATGCAGAGGTATTTTTATTCCTTTATTAGGTATATTCCTAAATATTTTATATATTTATGTATTTATACAGCTATTGTAAAAGGGGTTGAGTTCTTGATTTGATTCTCTGCTTGGTCACTGCTGGAGTTTAGAAGAGCTACTTACTGATCTGTGTACATTAATTTTGCATCTGGAAATGTTGCTGAATTCTTTTATCAGTTCTATGAGCTTTCTGGAGGAGTCCTTAGGGTTTTCAAGGTAGAGAATTATATTGTCAGCAAACAGGGACAGTCTGACTTCCTCTTTATTGATTTGGATGTCCTTTATTTCTTTCTCTTGTCTGATTGCTCTGGCTAGTACTTCCAGTACTATGTTGAAGAGGAGTAGTGACAGTGGGCATCCTTGACTTGTTCCCATTCTCAGGGAAAATACTTTCAACTTTTTCCCATTCAATATTATTTGGGTTGTGGGTTTGTCATAGATGGCTTTTATTACATTAACATATGTCCTTTGTATTCCAATTTTGCTGAGGGTTTTAATCATAAAGGGATTCTGGATTTTGTCAAATGCTTTCTCTGTGACTATTGAGAGGATGGTGTGACTTTTGTTTTAAATTTTGCTTATGTAGTGTATCACATTTATTGACTTGTGTATGTTAAATCATCCCTGCATCCCTGGTATAAAGCCCACTCGATCATGATGGATTATCTTTTTGATATGTTGTTTGACTTAGTCTGCTAGAATTTTGGTAAAGATTTTAGCATCTATATTCATCAAGGATATCAGTCTGTAGTTTTCCTTTTTGGTTGTGTCCTTTCCTGGTTTTGGTATTACCGTGATGCTGGCTTCATAGAATGAATTAAGGAGGATTTCCTTTTTGTCTAACTTGTGCAGTAGTATCAAAAGGATTGGTACCAATTCTTTGAACATCTAGTAGAATTCTGCTGTGAATCCATCTGGTCCAGAAATTTTTGTGTTGATGATTTTTTAATTACTATGTCAATCTCGCTGCTTGTTATTGGTCTGCTAAGCATATCTAATTATTGTGAATTTATGCTAGGAGGGTTGTATTTTTCTATTAATTTGTTTGTCTTTTCCAGGTTTTCTAGTTTTTGTGCATAAGGGTGTTCATAGTAGCCTTGAATCACCTTTTACGTTTCAGTGGTGTTAGCTGTATTATCTCCTGTTTCATTTCTTAGTGAGGTTATTTGGATTTTCTCTCTTCTTTTCTTGGTTAATTTTCTGGGTCTATCAATTTTATTTGTCTTTTCAAATAACCAGCTTTTTATTTCATTTATATTTTGTATCATTTTTGTTTGTTTCAATTTTAGTTAATTCTGCTCTGATCTTAGTTATTTCTTTTCTTCTGCTGGGTTTGGGTTTGGTTTGATCTATTTTATTATTATTATATTTTCAGCTGTGTGGTCCATGTGGAGATAGTGCAGGATTGTTATATAGGTATCCACATGTCATGGTGGTTTGCCGCATCCATCCCCCCATCACCTACATTAGGTATTTCTCCTAATATTATCCCTCCCCAATCCCCCCACCCCTGCTATCCTTCCCTTAGCCACCCCCCAACCCCCAACAGGCCTCAGTGTGTGATGTTCCCCTCGCTGTGTCCATGTGTTCTCATTGTTCAACACCCACTAATGAGTGAGAACATTTAGTGTTTGGTTTTCTGTTCTTGTGTCAGTTTGCTGAGAATGATGGCTTCCAGCTTCATCCATGTCCCTGCAAAAGACATGAATTCATCCTTTCTTATGGCAGCATAGTATTTCATGGTGTGTATGTGCCACATTTTCTTTATCCAGTCTATCATTGATGGACATTTGGGTTTGTTCTAAGTCTTTGCTATTATAAACAGTACTGCAATGAACATACCTGTGTATGTGTCTTTATAGTGGAACAATTTATAATCCTTTGGATATATACCCAGTAATGGGATTGCTGGGTCAAATGGTATTTCTATTTCTAGATCATTGAGGAATCACCAAGCTGTCTTCCACAATGGTTGCACTAATTTGCACTCCCACCAACAGTGTAAAAGTGTTCCCATTTCTCCACATCCTCTCCAGCATCTACTGTCTCCAGATTTTTTAATGATCGCCATTCTAACTGGTGTGAGATGGTATCTCAATGTGGCTTTGATTTGCATTTCTCCAATGACCAGTGATGATGAGCTTTTTTTCATATGTTTGTTGGCTGCATAAATATTTTCTTTTAAAACATATCTTTTCACATCCTTTGCCCACTTTTTGATGGAGTTTTTTGTTTTTTCTTGTAAATTTAAGTTCTTTGTAGATTCTGCATATTAGTCCTTTGTCAGATGGGTCGGTTGCAAAAATTTTTTCTCATTCTGTTGGTTGCCAGTTCACTATAATGATAGTTTCTTTTGCTGTGCATAAATGCTTAAGTTTAATTAGATCCCCTTTTTCTATTTTCTTGCCATTGCTTTTGGTGTTTTAGTCATGAAGTCCTTGCCTGTGCCTATCTCCTAGATGGTATTGCCTAGGTTTTCTTCTAGGGTTTTTATGGTGTTACATCTTATGTTTAAATCTTTAATCCACGTGGAGTTAACTTTTGTGTAAGATGTAAGGAAGGGGTTCAGTTTCAGCTTTCTGCTTATGGCTAGCCAGTTTTCCCAACACCATTTACTATATAGGGAATTATTTCACCATTGCTTGTTTTTGTCAGGTTTGTCAAAGATCAGATGGTTGTAGATGTATGGCATTACTTCCGAGGCCTGTGTTCTGTTCCATTGGTCTACAACTCTGTTTTGGTATCAGTACCATGCTGTTTTGATTACTGTCGCCTAGTAGTATAGTTTGAAGTCAGGTAGTGTGATTCCTCCAGCTCTTTATTATTATTATTATTATTATTATTATTATTATTATTATTATTATTATTACTTAGGATTTTCTTGGCTATGCAGGCTCTTTTTTGATTCCACATGAAGTTTAAGGTATTTTTTTTTCCAGTTCTGTGAAGAAGGGCAATGGTAGCT
>CAUYQU010045422.1:0-11151 GCA_963574635.1 Cheracebus regulus | reverse complement strand
TAGTCAAATTATAGGAAGTATGCTGAGCAAATTTGGGGGTAAGAATAAGAAGAGCGCTCCTCATAGGTGGGTGTTGAACAATGAGAACACATGGACACAGGGAGGGGAGCATCACACACTGGGGTTTGTCAGGGGGAAATATGAGAGGGACAGCAGGGGGTGGGGAGTTGGGGAGAGATAGCATGGGGAGAAATGCCAGAAATAGGTGACGGGGAGGAAGGCATCAAATCACACTACCATGTGTGTACAAATGCAACAATCTTGCATGTTCTTCACATGTACCCCAAAACCTAAAATGTAATAAAAAATAAATAAATAATTAAAATAAATAAATAAAGACTGCCTGTTGTGATGTTGTAGTGTTACTGGAGGGAAAGAAGACCACAAGGAATATTGCCAGAGGTTTTATAGGAAAGACCAAAAAGAGAATAAAGGTAAAACTATAAAATTTCCTAACAGTGTGCCATTTAATTTGCTCTGCCTCCCTTTAGTGAAAGCCTCCAGGGTTGTAGATTAGAATCTGTTTTAGTGGGATGGACCAGAATATCTCTGAACAATATCAGCTTATATAAGTTAGAAATTTATTTTATTATTGTGTAAAATAAGTCTGGAGGTAGAAAGTTCATTCCATGTTTTCATAAAAACACAATTCCTAGGATGGCTTGCAAGAGGGCCAAATAGGAATAGCTCCAGTGTGTAGCTCCCAGTAAAATCAACGCAGAAAGTGAGTGATCTCCACCTTTCCAGCTGAGGTAGCTGGTTCATATCATTGGGACTGGTTGGACAGTGGGTGCAGCTCAAGGAAGGTGAGCCAAAGCAGGGTGAGACATTAGCTTACCTGAGAAGTGCAAGGAGCTGGGGAACTCACTCTCCTAGCCAAAGGAAGCCATTAGGGACTGTCCCTTGCACTCCTGCCCAGATATTGCACTTTTCACACAGTCTTCACAATCTGCAGACCAGGAGATTCCCTCTGGTACCTACACAACCACCAGAGCCCTGGGTTTCCAGCACAAAACTGGGTGGCTGTTTGGGAAGACACCAAGCTAGCTGCAGTTTTTTTTTTTTTCCATACCCTAGTGGCATCTGGAATGCCAGCAAGACAGAACCATTCACTACCCTGGAAAAGGGGCTGAAACCAGGGAGCCAAGTGATCTGGCTTGGTGAGGGGGTCCCATCCACATGAAGACCAGCAAGCTAAGATCCACTGGCTTGAAATTCTTGCAGCCAGCACAGCAGCCTGAGCTCAACCTGCGATGTCTGAGCTCAGTGTGGGGAGGGTCATCAGCCATTGCTGAAGCTCCAGTAGGTGGTTATAACATCACAGTGTAAACAAAGTCACTGGGAAGTTCTAACTTGGTGGAGTCCACAGCAGCTCAGCAAGGCCACTGCAGGCAGACTATGTCACTAGACTCCCTCCTCACTGGGCAGGGCATCTCTGAAAAAATGCAGCAGCCCATCAGGGACTTCTTAATCAAAACCCCACCTCCCTGGTACAGAGTACCTAGGAAAAGGGACAATTGTGGGTACAGCTTCAGCAGACTTAAACATCCCTGACTAGTAGCTCTGAAAAGAGCAGTGGATCACCCAGCACAGCATTCAAGCTTGGATAAGGGACAGACTGCCTGCTCAAGTGGCTCCCTGACCCACGTGTATACTGACTGAGAGACATCTCCCAGTAGGGGCCAACAGACACTTCATACAGGAGAGGTCTGGCTGGCATCTGGTTGGTGTACTAGTGGGACAAAGCTACTAGAGGAAGGAACAGGCAGCAATCTGTGCTGATCTGTAGCCCCCGCTAGTGATTCCCAGACAAGCAGTGTCTGGAGTGCACCTCCAGCAAACTCCAAAGACCTGCAACAAAGGGGCCTATTAGAAGGAAAACTAACAAACAGAAAGAAATAGGCTCAACATCAACAGAAAGGATGTCCACCCAATGACCCCATCTAAAAGTCACCAACTGAAAAGAACAAAGGTAGATAAATCCACGAAGATGGGAAGAAACCAGTGCAAAAAGGCTGAAAATTCCAAAATTCAGAACACCTCTTCTCCTCCAAGGGATCACAACACCTCACCAACAATGGAACAAAACTGGATGGAGAATGACTTTGATGAACTGACAGAAGCAGGTTTCAGAAGGTGGATAATAACAAACTTCTCCAAGCTAAAGGAGCATGTTCTAACCCAAAGTAAGGAAGCTAAGAATCTTAAAAAAGGTTAGACAAATTGCTAACTAAAATAACTAGTTTAGAGAAGAAAATAAATGATCTGATGGAGCCGAAAAACACAGCACAAGAACTTTTTGAAGCATACACAAGTTTCAATAGCCGAATCAATCAAGTGGAAGAAAGGATATCAGAGATTGAAGATCAACTCAATGAAATAAAGCAAGAAGACAAGATTAGAGAAAAAAGAGTGAAAAGAAATACGCAAAGCCTCCAAGAAATATGGGATTACATGAAAAGTCCAAATCTACATTTGATCGGTGTACCTGAACGTGATGGGGAGAAGGAAACCAAGTTGGAAAACACTCTTCAGGATATTATCCAGAAGAACTTCTCCAACATAGCAAGGCAGGCCAACATTCATATTCAGGAATTACAGAGAACACCACAAAGATGCTCCTCAAGAAGAGCAACCCCAATACACATAATAGTCAGATTCACCAGGGTTGAAATGAAAGAGAATATACTAAGGGCAGCCAGAGAGAAAGGTCAGGTTTCCCACAAAGGGAAGCCCATCAGACTGACAGCAGATCTCTGGGAAGAAATCCTACAAGCCAGAAGAGAGTGGGGGCCAATATTCAGTATTCTTAAAGAAAATAATTTTCAACCCAAAATTCCATATCCAGCCAAACTAATCTTCATAAGTAAAGGATAAATAAAATCCTTTATGGACAAGCAAATGCTGAGAGATTTTGTCACTGCCAGGCCTGCCTTACAAGAGTTCCTGAGGAAGCACTAAATATGGAAAGGAACAACCAATACAGCCATGGCAAAAATAGACCAAATTGTAAAGACCATCAATGCTATGAAGGAACTGCACCAAATAATGGGCAAAATAACCAGCCAGCATCACAATAGCAGGATCAAATTCACACATAGCAATATTAACCTTAAATGTAAATGGGCTAAATGCCCCAATTAAAAGACACAGACTGGCCGGGCACGGTGGCTCATGCCTGTAAATCCCAGCACTTTGGGAGGCTGAGGCAGGCAGATCACAAGGTCAAGAGATTGAGACCATCCTGGCAAACATGGTGAAACCCTGTCTCTACTAAAAATACAAAAATTAGCTGAGCATGGTGGCGCACGCCTGTAATCCCAGCTACTCAGGAGGCTGAGGCAGGAGAATTGCTTGAACCCAGGAGGCAGAGGTTGCAGTGAGCCGAGACTGCGCCACTGCACTCCAGTCTGGCGCCTGGTGATGGAGTGAGACTCTGCCTCAAAAAAAAAAAAAAAAAAAAAAAAAAGACACAGACTGGCAAATTGGATAAAGAGTCAAGACCCATCAGTGTGCTGTATTCAGGAGACCCATCTCATATGCAAAGATACACATAGGCTCAAAATAAAGGAATGGAGGAATATTTACCAAGCTAATGGAAAGCAAAAAAGCAGCAGCAACTGCGATCCTAGTCGCTGATAAACAGACTTTAAATCAACAAAGATCAAAGGAGACAAAGAAGGGCATTACATAATGGTAAAAGGATCAATGCAGCAAGAAGAGCTAACTATTCTAAATATATATGCATCCAATACAAGACTAACCAGATTCATAAAGCAAGTCCTTAAGAGGCCTACAAAGAGACTTAGACTTCCACACAATAATAGCAGGAGAGTTTAACACCCCACTGTCAATATTAGACCAACAAGACAGAAAATTAACAAGGATATCCCACACTTGAACACAGATCTGGACCAAACTGACTTAACAGACATCTACCGAACTCTCCACCCTGAATCAACAGAATATACATTTTTCTTACCACCACATCACACTTATTTTAAAACAGATAACACAATTGAAAGTAAAAAACTCCTCAGCAAATGCAAAAGAATGGAAATTATAACAAAGAGACCACAGTGCAATAAAATTAGAACTCAGGATCAAACTCACTAAAAACCACACAACTACATGGAAACTGAACAACCTGCTCCTGAAGGACTACTGGATAAATAATGAAATGAAGGCAGAAATAAAGATGTTCTTTGAAACCAATGACAATGAAGACACAACGTACCAGAATCTCTGGGATATACTTAAAGCAGTGGGTAGAGGGAAATTTATAGCACTAAATACCCACCAGAGAAAGCAGGAAAGATCTAAAACCAATACCCTAACATCAAAATTAAAAGAAGTAGAGGAGCAAGAATAAATAAATTCAAAAGCTAGCAAAAGACAAGAAGTAACTAAGATCAGAGCAGAAGTGAGGATAGAGACACAAAAAAGCCTTCAAAAAAATCAATGAATCCAGGAGCTGTTTTTTTGAAAAGATTAACAAAATAGATGGACTGCTAGCCAGACTAATAAAGAAGAAAAGAGAGAAGTATCAAATAAATGCAATAAAAAATAATAAAGGTGACATCACCACAGATCCCACAAAAATACAAACTACCATCAGAGAATAGTATAAACACCTCTATGCAATCAAACCAGTAAGTCTAGAAGAAATGGATAAATTCCTAGACACTTACACCCTCCCAAAACTAAGCCAGGAAGAAGTCGAATCCCTGAATAGACCAATAACAACATCTGAAATTGTGGGAGCAATTAATAGCCTATCAACCAAAAAAATTCCAGGACCAGATGAGTTCACAGCCGACTTATACCAGAGTACAAAGAGGAGTTGGTACCATTCCTTCTGAAACTATCCCAAACAATACAAATGAGGGAATCCTCCCTAATTCATTGTATGAAGCCAACATCATCCTCATACCAAAACATGGCAGAGACAAAACTAAAAAAGAAAATTTCAGGCCAACATCCCTGATGAACATCGATGTGAAAATCCTCAATAAAATACTGGCAAACTGAACCCAATAGTACATAAAAAACCTTATCCATCATGATAGAGTTGGTTTCATCCCTGGGATGCAAGGCTGATTCTACATACACAAATCAATAAACATAATCCATCTCATAAACAGAACCAAAGACAAAAACCACATAATTATCTCTATAGATGAAAGGGAAGGCCTTCAGCAAAATTCAGTAGCCCTTTATGCTAAAAATTCTCAATAAACTAGGTATCAATGGAACATATCTCAAAATACTAAGAGCTATTTGTGACAAACCCACCGCCAATATCAAACTGAATGAGCAAAGACAGGAAGCATTCCCTTTGAAAACTGGCACAAGACAAGGACGCCTTCTCTCACCATTCCTATTCAACATGTATTGGAATTTCTGGCCAGGGCTCCGACAAGAAAAAGAAATAAAGTGTATTTCTTTTAGTAAAAGAGAAAGTCAAATTGTCTCTATTTGCAGATGACATGATTGTATATTTAGAAGACCCCATTGTCTCAGCTCAAAATCTTCTTAAGCTGATAAGCAACTTCAGAAAGTCTCAGGATACAAAACCAATGTGCAAAAATCACAAGCATTCCTATACAGCAATAACAGACAAAAAGAGAGCCAAATCATGAGTGATCCCATTCACAATTGCTACAAAGAGAATAAAATATTTAGGAATATGATTAACAAGGGATGTGAAGGACCTCTTCAAATAGAACTATAAACCACTGCTCAAGGAAATAAGAGATGACACAAACAAATGGAAAAACATTCCATGCTTATGGATAGGAATAGTCAATATCATGAAAATGGCCATACTGCCCAAAGTAATTTGTAGATTCAATGTTATACCCATCAAGCTACAATTGACTTTCTTCACAGAATTGAAAAAAACACCTTAAACACCTTAAACTTGATTTGGAATCAAGAAAGAGCCCCCATAGCCAAGACAATCCTAAGCCAAAAAAGAAAGAAAGAAATGAAAAGAAAAAGCTAGAGGCATCATGCTACCTGACTTCAAACTATACTCAAGGATACAGTAATCAAAACAGCATGGTACTGGTACTGTTTTGGTATGAGGATGATGTTGGCCTCATACAATGAATTAGGGACAACAGATGCTGGAGAGGATGTGAAGAAATTGAAGAAATAGGAATGCTTTTACACTGTTGATGGGAGTGTAAATTAGTTCAACCATTGTGGAAGACAGTGTGGCAAGTCCTCAAGGATCTTGAACTAGAAATACCATTTGACCCAGCAATCCCATTACTGGGTATATACCCAAAGGATTATAAATCATTCTACTATAAAGACACATGCACACATATGTTTACTATAGCACTGTTCACAATAGCAAAAGCTTAAAACCAACCAAATGCCCATCAATGACAGACTGAATAAAGGAAATGTGGCACAGATACACCGCAGAATACTATGCAGCCATAAAAAAAGGATGAGCTCATGTTTTTTGCAGGGACATGGATGAAGCTGGAAACCATCATTTTCAGCAAACTAACAAGAACAGAAAACCAAACACCCTGTGTTCTCACTCATAGTGGGAGTTGAACAATGAGAACACATAGACACAGGGAGGGGAACTTTACACACCAGGACCTGTACAGGGGTGGGGTACTAGGGGAGGGATAGCATTAGGAGAAATAACTAATGTAAATAATGGGGTGATGGATGCAGCAAACCACCATGGCATGTGTATTACTATGTAACAAACCTGCATGTTCTGCACATGTACCCTAGAACTTAAAGTATATTTAAAAAGGAAGGAAGGAAGGAAGAAAGGAAGGAGGGAGGGAGGGAGGGAAGGAAGAAAAGAAAAAGAAAAAAGAAAAGAAAAGAAAAAAGAAACACAATTCCTGTCTTTCTGATCTATCAGAATCAGTCTAACACAAGGTTTCTATTTTCTCCTCATGACCCAGAATGGTCTGTGAGACTCCAGGCATTATATCTGAGATTGTGAGCCAAAAGATGGACAAAAGGCAGAATAGTGATTAAAAAAATAATTATCTCTTTTATCTTTGCAAGTCAGCTACCTCTATGTGACCTTGACAGAAATCACACATAACACTTTTGCTGACATCTCGTTGGCCAGTGCTTAGTCACATGATTGCAGCCAGGTTTAAAAGAGGCTGTGAAATGCAGTCTTTTTTTTTTTTTTCATGCATCAATGTGCTCAGCTAAAAATCAGAATTCTGTTACTAAAAAGGAAAGGGTAAATCGATATTCAGATAGACAATTAGCAGTTTCTGCCATACTGCCTAAATGATATGTCAACTATTCCATGAAATCGTTTTTTTTTTTTTTTTTTGAGACCGAGTCTTGCTCTGTCACCCAGGTTGGAGTGCAATGGTGCAATCTCAGCTTATTGCAACCTCCACCTCCAAGATTCAATCACTTCTCCTGCCTTAGCCTCCTGACTAGCTAGGATTACAGGTATGCACCACCACACCTGGCTAATTGTTTATTTTTAGTAGAGATAAGGTTTCACCATGTTGGTCAGGCTGGTCTGGAACTCCTGATTTCATGATCCCTCTACCTTGGCCTCCCAAAGTTCTAGGATTACAGGTGTGAGACACTGCACCCAGCCATCTTTTAACTTCTAATATGGTATGATCTTTCCTTTCTTTGAATTCTACAGAACATTTTGTGTGCTTCTAATTAGTTTATGTTACCTATAAATACTCCTGCCTTATCCTTACAATTGACACTAAGATCTTTGAAACTAGTTACGATCACAGTGTTCCTTGTATTCTATGCAGTACAAAGAATAGCCAGATAAGGTATGCACCTAAAGTTAAATAAATTTTTAAAAATTGAAACTAAATTCAAAAAGAAAAAAAGAATAGTCTTACACTGAGTAGATGCTCAAGAAAAGTGAAATAGAATCTCTTTTCTTAGGTACAATTTGGGGAAACGAATGGTCATAAATGAAGTTTCTATGAAGACATAACATCTAGATTATTTCTAATATATCAGACTGTATGTTTTTCAGCAAATTAGAATTATTTGAGCTCCTACTTTGACATAAGTAGTGATAAGTAATAGAGATAATTCTAGTGAATCCTACAGACATGTTTGAATAACACAGAAAATTCAAATGATGAGCTATAATCATTATTATTATTCTTTTTTCAGAAACAGAGATTAACCATATATAGTTACAGATGAGCTATATAAGCAAATCCCCAGTATTATCTGAAATAAGAAAATCAAAATGTAAACAAGAGAGCGTATCACAAGAAGAATGATGGAGAAGCTTTTCTCAGAAACTGATTTTAGAAAAAGCTAGAAATATTGGATTCCTTGATCATTACAAAAAAGAAATCATATCCTATATAGTAACACACCTGATTATTGGGAGATGCATTCAGAAAGATCTTTAACCAATGGTATTTCAGAGGAGCCAGGAAAGACTGAATGTTGACAGAAGGTAATATGGCTGAAGCCAGGAGCTCCAGGAAAAAGTGTTATTGAGAGACCTGGCACAGAAACAGGAAAGTATGGGCGTGGTTGGTGAATACCAGGGCTTTTGCTGTGATCTAGAAGGGATCTGAAGTGGACAGACAGTGGGGGAGATGGAACTGAGATAAAGGATGTGCCCCCAAATTCCTATATTGAAGCTTAATCTCTGTGAGGGTATTTGGAGGCAAGGTCCTTGGCAAGTAATTAAGTAATGGAGGTGGAGCCCTCGTGAATGGGACTAGTGTCTTTATAAGAAGAAACATGAGCACTACTCCAGTCATTTCTGCCAAAAGGAGCAAATTAATCATAATATTCACCCCATTCTCAAAACCTCAAAGTATAGATCATCCTAGATTCCTGCTAAATTGAACCACTCATTGCTATCTATAAGCTCCTTGCGCTCCTCCTCCCACACTTTTGTTCCCCATCCCCCACCTGAGCGAAAGCCTCCCTCTTATTCAAAACCCAGTTAAAAATATCCCTTTGTCTCAAAGCATCCCCTGACACTCCTAAATCCCAATAGTACTTGCTTCAGCGCTGGCTATAGTACAGTGTAATTATTAAAGCATGGCATTTGTGAGAAGAAAAATGCTAACTGGAAGCCTGCCCTGGTACAGACTGTGTGATCTGAAGTGAACTATTAATCTCTCTAAAAATGGAAAGAATACTACTGACCTCCCAGGGCTGAGCTAAGGATTACACAAGATAGGGCACTCAAAGTACAATACCTATTATACAACACAGTGACTACAGTAAAAAAAATGTATTGTATACTTGAAAAATCACTAAGAGAACAGATTTTACCTGTCCTCATCACAAAGAAATATGTGTGGTAATGCATTTATTTGCTTGACTTAGTCATTCTACAATGTGTACATATTTTAAAACGTCATCTTATATGCCATAAATAAGTACAATTTTTATTAATCAATTTTAATAAATAAATAACTTTTTTTGGATGGGCACGGTGACTCACACCTGTAATCCCAGTACTTTGGGAGGCCAAGGCAGGCGGATCACAATGTCAGGAGTTTGAGAGCAGCCTGGCCAACATAGTGAACCTTGTCTCTACTAAAAATACAAAAAAATTAGCCAGGCATAGTGGCAGGTGCCTGTGGTCCCAGCTACTCAGAAGGCTGAGGCAGGAGAATCGCCTGAACCCAGGAGGTGGAGATTGTAGTGAGCCGATATCATGCCACTGCACCCCAGCCTGGGCAACAGAGCAAAATTCTGTCGGGTATTTTGTTTTAATAAAGGGCCAGTACCAAGAAATGGTCACTGTTTCAAATATTTTTATCTTTGAATCTCCCATCGTCTTGTGATAAATGTCTGATTAGTGACAAATACTTATTAGGTGGCAAACTCTATCCCTGGCACCATTCTTGGTCCTAAAGACACAGCTGTGAATAACAAGGGCGAGTCTTTGCTTGCATACATTTCTTTTCAGTGTTAAGACAATAAAGTATATAAATACTTCTTAAAAAATAAGATTTTGCTTGGTTTTATGTAGAATACTAAAATTAAGTCATGTTCAAAGAGGGATTGAGTAGCTACTTTCTATGGGTGGTTATGGTAGTTTCTCCTAAGATGGGACACTCTGGCTCTGACCACAACTTTTTCACCACTACCAAACAAAACAGGACATAATAGTACAACTTTTCATATATATATAATTGTACTTTAGGTTCTTGGGTACACGTGCAGATCATGCAGGATCGTTGCATAGATACATACATGGCAATGTGGTTTGCTACCTCCATCCCCCCGTCACCTATATCTGGCATTTCTCCGCATGTTATCCCTCCCCAACCTCCCTACCCCACCCTGTTCCTCTCCTAGTCTCCCCCAACAGACCCCAGTGTGTGATGCTCCCCTCCCTGTGTCCATGTGTTCTCATTGTTCAAAAACTTTTCTTATAAAAATTTATTATAATATGTGGTTCTTTACGTCTGTCTTCTTTCAGTAAGCATGTTTTCAAAGTTCATCATGTTGCAACATGTATAAGTTCCTCATTTCTTTTTATTGTTGAGTAATATACCATTATATCAGTATATCACATTTTATTAGTTGATGGACCTTTGAGTTGTTTCCCCTTTCAGGTTATTATAGATGCTGCTGCTATGAATAATCACATAGAAATTTTTGTGTGGACACGTTTTTATTTTTCTTGGGTATATACATAGGAGTAGAATTGCTAGATCATATAGTAGGTAACTATGTTTAACATTTTGAAGAAGCACTAGGCATTTCCAAACTGTTTTTCAAATTTTATACTCTCATCATCAGTGTATGAGGGCTCCACTTTCTCCAAATCCTAATAATTTTTATTTTGAGTTTCTCTGACTATAGTCATTCAGCAGGTGTGAAGTGATATCTCGTGGATTTCAATTTGCATTTCCTCTGATAAATACCTGCATTAAACAGGAGGGCATTTGTATATCTTCTTTGAAGAAATGTCTATTTGGACCCTTTGCCCATGTTTAAATGGGATTATTTGTCTTTTCAATTATGGGGTTGTAATTGTTCTTTTTTTTTAATTTTATTTTTTATTGCATTTTAGGTTTTGGGGTACATGTGAAGAACATACAATATTGTTGCATAGGTACACACGTGGCAGTGTGATTTGTTGCCTTCCTCCCCTTCACCTATATCTGGCATTTCTCC
>CAUYQU010045421.1:0-69751 GCA_963574635.1 Cheracebus regulus | reverse complement strand
GCCCAGCTGCCGTGTGAACTTCCCAGCAGTCCTGTTTATATGGGTGTAATTAGACCTGCCTCGGCAATAGTGGCCCGCCTCTGTAATGGCGGGTTACCTCGGCAACGGCGGGTTGCCTTGGCAACAGCAGGCTGCCTCCGCAATAGCAGACTTCCTCTGTCGTGGTGGAGTGCCCCGTAATGGCGCACGCCCCTCCCCCACAGAACTGGACCTTCCCGGGTTCAGCTGCGCCCACTGCACAACTCTTAACCAAGAGCTTTTCCAATTGCTGTTTTAGCCGAGCCTGATCACCTGGCTCGCTATCTCAGAGCCTTTTGTTTTTTAGTTGAATGGTCGACTCCCAGGTGTTCCAGTCGCCTGTTGCAAAGGCGCCGGGATCTGTGTGATTTCCCCTGCGGGGACACACTGCGCAGGCTGAAACAGCGGCACTGAGATTCGTAGCGCTTTTTTGCCTGGGGATCTCCTGGGCTGTCTCCCTGATTCAGTCCCCTTTTTAATCTGCCTTCCCGTAGCTCCACTCGCCAGTTAAAAGGGCACACAGACCAGTGGATTTTGTACGGAGACCCGCCGCACCGCGGCGCCGGCAAAGCAGCTGCGCTGGCCGAAACAGCCGCGCCGGCCACAACAGCCGCACTGGCAACCTGTGGGGCTGCTCCGCCTGGGAATCTCCTGGTCTAGGGGTAACAAAAATCCGTCTGGAAATGCGGTGTCCACTCACCCTCTGCACTTTCACTGGGAGCTGCAATCCTGAGCTGCTCCTAATCCGCCATCTTGGATCTCTCCCCCGAAATAATGTTTTTTAATGTCTTCACTGTATGCACATCAAAGTCATAACATTTCAATTTGTCTTTAATGTCTGCTCCGATATAAGCTTCAGAATCACCAATGTACATTTCAATGCAATGACCAAGCATTGTAACAAAAAACATATCATCTTGCCTGAGACCAAGGGCTGTGTGGAAGGAGTCCACAGCATTTTCAAAGTTGCCCAGCAGACTGTGGATATATCTGATAGCAGAGTAGGTGTATGCATTCTGAGGAATCAACACCAGGGCCTGACGGTGGTAGTCCAAGGCCTTGATGTACTTTTAATGTTTTCTGCAGACATGCCGCAAGTTGTTCAACGAAGGTTCCCATTTGTCAACTGTTACCTCGTTCCCAATTGCTTTAATTTTTTCCAAAGCATTAAGAAACTATTTTTCAGCTGTTTTCCATTCTCCATTCTGAAATGCAACCACTCAGACCTCATGCATAATAAAAGGGTCTTCTAGTGCGATGCTCAGAGCTTGGCTGAAGAACCTTTCAGCTAGTTTTATTGGTCAAACCATATTCCAATACAATATACCACACAGGCAAACGGCACCCTTTCATCAGCTGTGCTGCTGTGAAGTAAGCAGTCACCGCTTGGTCATGCTCACTCTCCACCACAAATGAATGTCCATAGGCTATCCATGCAGGTCCATAGATCTTCTCAAGTGTTGTGGCTTTGCTGAGATATCTTGTGGCACATTCATTTTTATGACCAACCATGAGATAACATCCCACTGCAAACCAAGACATAGGATTACTAGGCTATAAATCCACCAGTTTATGAGAAAGATAGAAAAGTTCATTGGCTTTATTCAGCTCTGCAAGTGTCCCTATATGTACAGGTAAACAACTTACATGGAAAGGATCTTTCTCCATCACTACAGAAGTAAGCTTGCAGCACATTTTAAAATACAGTTATAATAATATCTCTCAGCTAAAGACACTACCGCATCCAGATTCTCCTGTAAGCCATCTACAGACTCGGGGATGGCTGTTTCACTAGGCTTATTATATATTTTTTGATTTGTTCTCAAATAATGCAGGAATTCCTGTTCTTCATTACAGAGCTTGCTAAGAGGTAGCAATTCAAGAAGTTCTTTTTCTTGTGCCATCAACACGTGGTGTGACGTTAAAAGATCAAATGCTTCAAAACAGTAGACATCGAGCTTCAAAGCTTCTTTGTAGCTGTAGGTAGCCAGGGTTTGGTTATCTACAGCATCATAGGTTTTCCCAAGGAGAAGACAAATAGAACTCTTTATTGAAGACTGTGACATTTCCCAGTCACTGGAGGGATCTTTGAGTCCACTTTCATCCTTCAAGGATTTTTTAAATCATCTTTTGTTGATTGGCTCTTCCATATCAAGAATATCAAGGGCCTGCTGGTGCTCTTTTGCAGCATAATGGCACCTACGCTGCCCTTGCTGAAGTTAGTAGTACCGTACTAAGAGTTCTGCCCCCACGTGAATTTCTGCCCTGACACTTCTTCCCTGGGGCTGAATCAGGTGCTGCTGCAGAGCTCCAGGCTTCCCAGAGCCAGGGAGGCTGTGGGACCAAGGTCCATGTCGGCCCTTCCACTGGGTGCAACAGGAGCTGGGGCCCGGGAGCCCTTTTTTTTTTTTTTTTTTGAACTTTGTATGCTTCACAAAGTTCTTGTTCTGTGTTTTTCAGCTCCATCAGGTCATTTATGTTCTTCTGTAAACTGATTATTCTAGTTAGCAATTTCTCTAACCCTTTTAAAGGTTCTTAGCTTCCTTGCATTGGGTTTGAACATGCTTCTTTAGCTCAGAGGAGTTTATTACTCACCTTCTGAAGCCTGCTTCTGTCAATTCATCAAACTCATTCTCCATCCAGGTTTGATTCCTTGCTGGCAAAGAGTTGTGATCCTTTGGAGGAGAAGAGGTCTTCTGGTTTTTGGAATTTTTAGCCTCTCTGCACTGGTTTTTCCTCATCTTCATGAATTGATCTGCCTTTGATCTCTGATGTTGGTGACCTTTGGATGGGATTTCTGTGTCGATGTCCTTTTTGTTGGTGTTGATGCTCTTCCTTTCTGTTTGTTAGTTTTCCTTCTGTCAGGGCCCTCCGCTGCAAGTCTGCTGGAGTTTGCTAGAGGTCCACACCACACCCTATTTGCATGGGCATCACCAGTGGAGGCTGCATAATAGCAAAGACTGCTGCCTGTTCCTTCCTCTGGAAGGTTTATCCCAGGGGGGTACCCACCAGATGCCAGCTGGAGCTCTCCTGTATGGGGTGTCTGTCCACACCTGCTGGGAAGTGTCTCCCAGTCAGGTGGCATAGGGGTCAGGGATGCACATGAGGAGGCAGTCTGTCCCTTAGCAGAGCTCAAGTGCTGTGCTGGGAGATCTGCTTCTCTCTTCAGAGCTGGCAGGCAGGAACATTTAAGTCTGCTGAAGCTGTGCTCACAGCACCCTTTCCCCCAGGTGCTCTGTTTCAGGGAGATGGGCGTTTTATCTATAAGCCCCTGATTGGGGATGCTGCTTTCTTTCAGAGATGCCCTGCCCAGAGAGGAGGAATCTAGAGAGGCAGTCTGGCTGCAGTGGCTTTGCTGAGCCATGGTGGGCTCTGCCCAGTTCTAACTTTCTGGTGGCTTTATTTACACTGTGAGGGAAAACTGCCTACTCAAGCCTCAGTAATGGTGGAGGCCCCTCCCCCCACCAAGCTCCACTGTCCCAGGTTGACTTCAGGCTGCTGTGCTGGCAGCGAGAATTTCAAGCCAGTGGATCTTAGCTTGCTGGGCTTCATGGGGGTGGGATCCACTGAGCTGGACCACTTGGCTCACTGGCTTCAGCCCAAATGGCCACCAAATTTTGTGCTTGAAACCCAGGGTCCTGGTGGTGTACACACCTGAAGGAATCTCCTGGTCTGTGGGTTGTGAAGACTGTGGGAAAAGCACAGTATTTGAGCTGGAATGCACCATTCCTCATGGCACAGTCTCTCAGGGCTTCCCTTGGCTAGGGGAGGGAGTTCCCAGACCCCTTGCATGTCCCAGGTGAGGTGACACCCCACCCTGCTTCAACTCGCCCTCTGTGGGCTGCACCCACTGTCAAATCAGTCCCAGTGAGATGAGCCAGGTACCTCAGCTGAAAATGCAGAAATCCCCCACCTTCTGCATTGATCTCACTGGGAGCTGCAGACCAGAGCGGTTTATATTTGGCCATCTTGTCTGCAACTCCTTATTTTTCTTTCTTAAAATATCTATCTCTGTAGTAAATTTCCTATTCAAATATTCATTCATTTTTGTTGGCATTCTGCTTTTTCTGGGATTTCATTGAGTTTCTTTAAAATCAACATTTTGAGTTATCTGGTAGTTCATATATTTCATTTTGGTTAGGCTCCACTGCTGGGAGAGTTCATGTGATCTTCTAGGGCTGTTGTAATATTCTTTTTTCCAGACTTCCAGAACTGTTTTTCTGGATCCTTCTCATCTGCATAAACTATTTCTTCTTCTTTTTGAATTTACTTTCATGTGGATGGGATTTTCCCCTGCTGATGATGTGACTATAATGTATGTCGTGTGGGTTTATTTGGTTTGGGGTCTGGGTTCTTTCAGTGGCAAAGACTCTGAGTTCCTCGGGTATAGCTACCCTTTTTTGAAGAGGCTTTCTTAAATACTGTTTTTGGCGATGATGTGCTGTTTGTGTGCGCAGTCTCACTGCCTCCTATGGGGCTGGGATGGTGAAGGGCTCACTAGGAAGCTTATCTTGTTCACCGGGGCAGTGCACTTGTGTCAGCAGGTTTTGTATCTGTTTGTGCAATTCAACCTGCAAGCCAGAAGGGGGCACTTATGGGAAAGAGCCTGCTGTGGCAAAAGCGGATGGATAGACACTTGATCTTTGTTTATGGGAGTAGCTTCCTATTGCTTCAGTCAATGGGCTGGGCTGTAAAATATGCAGTGACCTGAGCTCCTTGCTCGGTCCCTGAGGTGAGGATCGGCTGGGTAGAGCTAAACTATGAAGTCTGCCCTTTGATATCCCAATGGCATGTACAAGTACCAGCTCTGATGGGGTTTTGGGAGGAGCTCCTAGTGAGATGTCCTGAGGTCTTCAAAGGAGGGGAGGGGAGGAGGCTTCCCCAGCTCCATGGCCTGGGCAGGTAGGAATATGATTCACCTTCCTGTCATTCCTCTGTCCTGGTTCTTGCGACACTCAGATCAGATGGACACCACCGTCTATTTCCAGGCTGCAACGTAGTCAAGCACTGTGACAGGTGCCTGTCTTGCAGCTCAGCATCAAGATGTCTTCTGTGCAAGACATTCTCTCTCAGCACAGACCACACAGCTTTTTGCTTCTCCTGCTCTGTGCTGCAGGAATGCTGCTGCTCCGTGTGGAGGAAGAGGGGCCATGCCTTTCACGTAAGCCCGGGTCCCGAGGGCTCAATGCCAGTAGAAATGCAGCTGCTGGCTATCTTCTGGTTTGTGAATGTGGATCTTTGCGAGCCACCATGGCTGTGCCTGATAACAGTAGCTGGGAGGAAAGAGAAATCCCAATTTCTATGTCCATGCCCAAGCCACCTGACCACTGGGGAATGTCATTTTGCACTTTTGCAGAGCAAAGCACAGTGATCGCTTATGTACTGGAAGTCACCCTCAGCCCACAAGTGGGGCATTCTTGAACGCAGAAAAGCACACATTCTGGTCTCCTTTATCTGAACAAGATCTCCCTTGGGGTGCTGCACTCTTCTTTCCCTTACAAGAAGCACTTACTGAGGGCTAGACTACTGGGAACCCTGCAAAATTCCCTGGGTCTAGCAAATGAATCCCAGGGGATTTTGTGTGTGGCTGCTACAAACTAAACAGGTGTCAAGGAATGTCTGCAGGGTCTATGGTGATGTGGAGACACAAGAGGTGAGGTTTCCTGGGCAGGACACTGAAGTTTAACAAGTGTACCACTAGTATGATGCCTGCTGCCATAGCTCAGGTCTGAAGGGAAAGCAAGTGACCCAGCCCAAGCTGGCAGTCTGGTGTAATGACCTCAAGAAATCCACAATGACTGCTCATATCAGTATTTGGGTTCAAAAGGGCAAAGAACATCTCCTACCATTTAAATACTGGCAGTGGCTCCGTGTTAGGGGAGCCAGGAACAGCTCTTATTTACCTTTAAAAGCTTTTGAGTTTGTCAATTTTCGTTTTTCCTAGTCATAAGTTCTTTCCCAAGTCTCATGTCCAGAATGGTGTTTCCTTGGGTTTCCTCTAAGATTCTTATTGTTTGAGGTCTTATCTTTAAATATTTCATCTGTCTTGGTTAATTGTTGTATGTGGTAAAAGGTAAGAGTCCTGTTGCATTCTTCGTCATATAGCTAGCCAGTGCCCCAGCACCATTTATTGAACAGGGTGTCCTTTCCTCATTGCTTATTTTGGTTGACTTTGTCAAAGATCAGATGGCTGTAGACATGCAGCTTTATTTCTGAGTTCTCTATTCTGTACCATTAGTCTATGTGTCTGCTTTTGTACAACTACCATGCTGTTTTGGTTACTATAGCTTTATATTATGGTTTGAAGTCAGGTAATGTGATGTTTCTGGCTTTGTTATTTTGCCTAAAATTGCTTTTACTATTTCAGCTCTTTTTTTTTTTTATTCCATATGAATTTCAGAGTAGTTTTTTTTTTCTAATTATGTGAAAAAGGACATTGGTATCTTGATAGAAATAGCACTGAATCTATAGATTGCTTTGGCCTGTATGGCCATTTTAATGATATTGATTCTTCCAATCCATAAGCATGAAATGTTTTTCCATTTGTTTATATCATCTATTATTTCTTTTCACAGTGCTTTGTAGTCCTCCTGGTAGAGATCCTTCACCTCTTTGGTTAAATGTATTCTTGGGTGTTTTTGTTTTTCTGTTTGACTATTTTAAATGGGATTGCATTCTTGATTTTGCTCTCAGTTTAAAATTACTAATGTATAGTAGTACTACTGATTTTTGTACATTGATTTTTATATCTTGAAACTTTACAAGTCATTTATCAGGTCTAGGAGCTTTTGGACAGAGTCTTTAGGGCTTTTCAGGTATAGAACCATATTTTTAGCAAAGAGAGAGAGTTTGATTCCTTTTTCTTCTATCTGGATGTCTTTTATTTTTTTCTCTTGCCTGATTGCTCTGGCTAGGACTTCCTATACTATGTTGAATAAAAGTGGTGAGAGTGGGTCTCCTCGTCTTGTTCCAGTTCTCAAGAGGAATGGTTCCAGCTTTTGCCTCTTCAGTATGATGTTGTCTGTGGGTTTTTCATAGGTGGTTCTCATTATTTTGAGGTATGTTCCTTCTATGCCTAGCCTCTTAAGGGTGTTTATTATGAAGGGATGTTGGATTTTATCAAAAGCTTTTCAGGAGTCTATTGAGATCATCATGTATATACATTTTTTGCTTTTAATTCTGGTGAATCATATTTACTGAATGTGGATGTTTACAAGTCTTGCATCCCAGAAATAATGCCTACTTGCTTGTGGTTACTTTTCTAGTAAATGATTTTATTTCTCTTTCTTTTAAAAAGCTTACTTTTGCAGGATATAAAATTCTTGGTTGGAGTTTATTTTCCTTAGCAATGCTGGAAATGGATCCTCAATCTCTCCTGGCTTATAAGGTTCTGCTGAAAAGTCTGCTGTGAGCCTAATGAGGTTCCCTTTGTACATGGTTCAACATTTTTCTCTACCTGCTTTTAAGATGCTTTCTTTAGTGTTGACCTTGAATAGCGGATGAATCTATGTCTTCATGATGTACATTTTTAGCAATATTTCATAGGTGTTCTCTGGATTTCTTATATCTGGATATCTACATTTCTAGCAGGATTAGGGAAATTTTCTTGATTTATTTTCTCAAATATGTTTTCCAAATTGTTGACTTTTTCTTCTTCTCTCTCAGGAAGGCCAACAATTTGTAGATTTGATCACTTTATATAATCCTATTATTTCTTGAAAACTGTCCATTTAAAAAAAAACTGTTTTCTTTATTTTTATCTGACTAGGTTAGTTTGAAAGACCAGTTTTCAAGCTCTGACATTCTTTTTTTCTGCTTTGTCTAGTCTTCGATAAATCTTTCAATTGTATTTGCAGATTTCTTAAGTGAGTTTATCAATTCCAAAAGCTCTAATTGATTATATGGTAAGCTGTTTATCTCTTCCTTCACTTCCTGAATTGCTTTAGAAGTTTCTTTTTGTTGATACTTGCAATCCATGCTTTGAATTTGTTTGTTTTTGAGACAGAGTTTCGCTCTTGTTGCCCAGGCTGGATTGCAGTGGTGCAATCTTGGCTCACCATGACTTCCACCTCCCGGTTCAAATTCAAATGATTCTCCTGCCTCAGCCTCCTGAGTAGCTGGGATTACAGGCAGGCACCACCATGCCTGGCTAATTTTTGTATTTTTAGGAGAGATGGGGGTTTCTCCATGTTAGTCAGGCTGGTCTTGAACTCCTGCCCTCAGGTGATCCTCCTGCCCCGGCCCCCCACCTTGCTGGGATTACAGGCATGAGATTTTGTTTGAGGACCATTGCTAGAGAGCTAGTGTAATTTTTTGGTGGTATCATACTTTCATATTTTTCATGGTGCCAGAATTCTTGCACTAGCTTCTTCTCATCTGGAGATACTGGCACTTCTAATTTTTGTAACTATTCTCTTGCAGATGGGGTTTTCATTTCCTTGTAATATTTTTGGTTCTTCTTTCTCTACTTCTCTTCAGGAATGTGAGTGTAGAGAATCTTGGATAGGGTCTTTTATCTTTGCTTCTATAGCCTTACGGACTTCTCTTACATGTTGTGCAGATTTACCTTCAAGCCAGTAAATGGCAGTATTAGGTAAGAGCCGACAGTGGCCAAAGCAGTAGGATTTATACTTGATCCTTTTTTACTAGGAGAGGCTCTCTGTTGCCTTAGGCAAAGGGCTGATATATGGAATGCACAGTGGTCTGAGTGCCTTGCTAAACCCCAGGGACGCTGAGGGTGAGATGAGTGCACCTGAACTGGACAGGTCTGCCTACAGGTCCCCCAGTGGCAGGCACACTCCAGCACCAAGGAAAATCCAGGGGGTGGCCTGGAGAATCCAAGGTGTGCTTGAGCATGGAACTGAGAAATTTGTTTTCCTAAGTAACCCAAAACCTAAATAAGACTGCATAGGAAAGTATCTTGATACAATATGAGATGGGTTTTTTTTTTTGTTGTTGTTGTTGTTGTTTGTTTTTTTGAGACAGAGTCTGGCACCAGGCTGGAGTGCAGTGGCGTGATCTTGGCTCACTGCAACCTCTGCCTCCTGGGTTCAAGCAGTTCTCCCGCCTCAGCCTCCCAAGTAGTTGGGACTACAGAAGTGCGCCACCACGCCCAGCTAATTTTTGTATTTTTTAGTAGAGACGCGGTTTCACCATGTTGGCCGGGATGGTCTCGATCTCCTGACCTCGTGATCCACCCTCATCGGCCTCCCAAAGTGCTGGGATTACAGGCGTGAGCCACCGCACCCGGCCGAGATATTTGTTTTTAGGCCAGTTATCAAAAAAGTAAAGAAAAACATTCTTCAGTATGTGTGCTTTTCCTTATGGGAGGCCCATTTAGGTAATCTGGAAGTCAAACCTGATGAAAGGATACTCACAGTTAATCAGACACAGGAGGAATGTGTCCAGGGTTATGAGTGTACACTATTATAGAGAAGTGTAAACAGGGTAATTAATACCTTGAGCAGGGACTACTTGGCTCTTCGTAACAGCATGGGATGTGTTTTCTGGGTACATAGAACAAAACAGACACAACAAAAGCCAAGAGTACAGGATAAAGTCATACTGGAGGAATACGTTCCTTCCGTAGGTCTTAAAGGTAAAAATTTTAGAATAGGGTCATAATGGCAGAGAAGCCAAAAACAAAACAAAAAAATAGAACAGGGGTTGATGAAAAGGTCAAAGGAGAGTAGAAAGCTGTCATCCCAACAAAGAGATGTGCCTGAGAAACTTTAATAAGAAAAATTTTACCTCAAGAAATGAAATTATCTTTGGTTCAATTCATTCACTTCAGGAAAAAAAATGAAATTATCATTTTAAGTAAAAACAGCACTTTCAACTAAACAGAAAATTAAGTAGCTCTCAGGATGAAATGTGGCAGATACAGAAACTGCAGTTTAAAGGACGGCTGTAAAAAAATCAGATTTTAGGATTAAAAATAAAAACAGTTTGCCTTGTTACTATCACCAAATCGATACTTGAAGAAAATAATGTTTTTACATAAAGGACCAAATATTTTAATTTTGCATTAGTGTATTTTTAACATTAAAGATCAAACATTAGAAAGAGCTATAAATAATTTTGAAAAATTATAGCCAACTTGATCGCACACAAATTTTAAAATAAATTTCTCTTTTATGAAACTTGTCACTACTTAATGAGACTATTGACGTTTTGACACTTTATTTCTATGCATTTAATAAATAACCAATTCTTTAAGAGAAAAATTACACAAGATTTTTAAAAGTAAATTATTTTAAACTTTTAAAGTAAACATTTTTATATTTGTAATGTTTTTACATTTTATAATTTCTTGGTTTTAAAATGTTTATTAAATCCATATTTTGATACAAACTTAAATTACCTCTGAATTACACACAATTATCTTTCAATTAAAAGCATATTTTAGGCTTGGCATGGTGGCTTATGCCTGTAATCTCAGCACTGGGAGGCTGAAGTGGATGGATCATTGGAGGTCAGGAGTTCAAGGCCAGCCTGGGCAACATGGTGAAACCCTGTCTCTACTAAAAGTACAAATATTAGCTGGGCGTAGTGGTGGGCCACTGTAGTCCCAGCTACTCGGGCGGTTGAGGCACAAGAATCGCTTGAACTCTGGAGGTGGAGGTTGCAGTGAGCAGAGATCATGCCACTACACTCCAGCCTGGGCAGCAGAGCAAGATTCATCTCTCTCTCTCTAAAAAAAAAGCATATTTTAGTCTTTTTATACTTTTGAATTAAAATATCATTTTTTATTACCATTGCTTTTGGTGTTTTAATCATGAAGTCTTTGCCCAAGCCTATGTCCTGAATGGTTTTGCCTAGGTTTTCTTCTAGGGTTTTTATGGTGTTAGGTCTTATGTTTAAATCTTTAATTCATCTGGAGTTAATTTTAGTGTAAGGTGTAAGGAAGGGGTCCAATTTCAGCTTTCTGCACATGGCTAGCCAGTTTTCCTAACACCATTTATTAAACAGGGACTCTTCCCCATTGCTTGTTTTTGTCAGGTCTGTCAAAGATCAGATGGTTGTAGATGTGTGGCATTACTTCTGAGGACTCTTGTTATGTTCCATTGGTCTATATCTCTGTTTTGGTACCAGTACCATGCTGTTTTGATTACTGTAGACTTGTAGTAGGATCTAAAAATAGAAATTCCATTTGACCCAGCAATCCCATTACTGGGTATATACCCAGAGGATTATAAATCGTTCTATTATGAAGACACATGCACACATATGTTCATTGTGTCCCTGTTTACAATAGCAAAGACCTGGAACCAACCCAAATGCCCATCAATTTTAGACTGGATAAAGAAAATGTGGCACATATACACTATGGAATACTATGCAGCCATAAAAAAGGATGAGTTCATGTCCTTCGCAGGGACATGAATGCAGCTGGAGACCATCATTCTCAGCAAACTAACAGAAGAAAAGAAACCCAAACACTGCATGTTTTTACTCATATGTGGGAGTTGAACAGTGAGGACACATGGACAGGGAGGGGAATATCACACACCGGGGCCTGTCATGGGGTAGGGGGACTGGGGGGTATAGCACTGGGAGAAATACCTAATGTACACGACGGATTGATAGATGCAGCATACCACCATGACACGTGTACACCTATATAACAAACCTGCACATTCTGCACATTTATCCCAGAACTTAAAGTAGGAAAAAAAAAACAACAAAAAAAAAAACGAATCATACTCTGCTGTGGAATCATACTCTGCTCTGGAACAGAGGACTCTTGTTCCAGAGTCCTCTGTTATGATTCTCCTCCTGGGGCTTGCCATTAGCACAATATGGTATCTTTCCCCACCACTGACACCATAGAGTTTGCTGGATTGTATGGTCCAAGCGGTAAGGCTGCTTGCATTGCTGTTTAAATTTGCTATGGAATTTTTTTAGTGCTCTGGGCTCCACTCAAAGCTAGCAGTCTTCCACATAAATCAACGTATCACCTGGACAGGTATTCTTACATGTGGAGTATGTTGCCTCCAAACTCCAGAGAAGCTGATCAATTATTGCCTATTCTCTCTTTGTGGTAGAAGATTCAAGATATGACAATTTCATTTAGTAGGAGATATGCCAGAACTCTGCTAACTACCAGATTCCTAAAAACTTCACTGGATTGTCAGATCTTAATAGGATTTATATCCCACCCACTGGAATGCATGTGTCTTACAAAATTCTCCATTGTATTACCCAACCCCTGCTCATTGTGTCCAATCAGCATGATGTAACCAATGTAATGGATCAGAGTGATTATCTATAGGATGTTTAGGCAGCCCTGATCTTTTTGGACCGTATTATGACACGGAGCAGAAGAGTTAACGAGCATTGTGTGCCCAAAAGTGTAGTGAATAGTGTTTTCCATTCCATGTGAATTCAAACTGTTTTGTGTTCTCTTTTTCAAAAGTTCAGCAAAATTTTCTGTAATGGGCCAGGTAGTAAATATTTATGGCTTCACATATGGTCTCTGCTGCAACTACTCATTTCTGAAATTGTAGTGTGAAAGCAAACAGACAATAGGTAAGCAAATGATCATGGCTGTGTTCCATTAGCACTTTATTTACAAAAAGAGACAGCTGTCTGAATTTGGCTAACGGGCTGTAGTTTTTTGACCCCTGCTCTTTTCTAACCAGAATGAAAAGCAATGAATTCTCCACTTCAATGGCTTCATGCTGTGTACCCGAGACCATATTAATCTGTTCAATCCTTGGTACCACATCTGGCATAGCAACACAATGAGTCTTGTTAAGTCTGCAGTAGTCTATAGCTATTCTTTAGGTTCTACAGGAGCCAGACTGCTGATATGACATGGAATGTCAGCCCTGCATCTTTTAGATCTTCAATTGTGACAAAAAATCTCCATCATGAACCTTAGGATGCAACAAGGTGTTTGCATAATTATCTTGGTAGAGAGGCAGGTAGTTGCTGAGGTTTCCACTTGGCTTTCACCACTGTAATCATTATACCATAGGATAAGGACCCAATGTTTGGGTTACTTCAATCACCAAATATATCAATACTGGTAAGACATTCAGGGCCTGGCCATGTGACCACTGGATGGATATGCAGACCCATTACGTGTCCACAGTGGACAAGACCTATTATGAGTCAGACTTATCTAGAGCTTCATTTGTTACTTAGCTCCTGCAATTCCCACTCTAACAGGGACCACTGTGTTGGTCCAAGTCATTCAAGAAGCAGAAACCAAGATAGGGTTGAACATGCAAGAAATGTATTCAGAGGGGAAATCCTGTGGGGACACAGCCAGAAGAGACTGGAAGAGCTATCAAACCTTGATGCAGTTCTGACACCAACTGAAGGACAAGGGCAAGAAGGTTGGGTTGAAGTGACTTAGCATTGCAATTCTAAGTAAAGTTCAGCAAGACTGTTTGAGGGTCTTCAAGCCCAAAGTTGCTGGTCGGAGGAATCCCACGCTTCCCAAGAGTAAGCCTGTATGTGTACCCCAGCCAGGCCCAGTCATCATAAGGGAAGGAGTACAGCCTCAGCATGGATGTGCTGACAGATTTTAGACCATAGCAGCTGGGGCTATCAGGCAAAGACCTGAGAGATGCATTCTCATAGACGTTTCAGCTCTCTAAGTACCAAAATAAGCTCAGATTCTGTATCCAGTAGATCTCAAAATACTTAGGGATTCACCTCTACCTAACATACATTCACTCAAGAAAATGACTCCCTCAACTACTTTCTAGAGAAAGGGAATCATTACAAGGTGTTCTTGACATGGTTTCACATGGTCCTTCTTAGGAACCTGGTAACTCTTCAGTTAATGAGTTCTGGATCTGAAAATTGGCTCAGGTAACTGAGTAAGAGATTGAACATATTTATGGGTGGCCATCCTTAGCATCATGTTCCTCCACTCTTGACACTTTCTGTTGTTTGTAGATGTTAAGTGGCAGCTTTGCTGGCCACCTGTTTTGCCCCTAGGAATGCTATGCTCCATTAACCATCTCTATAACTTCCTGCGGTTCAAACTCTTTTGGTTGCTCCTTTAACTTAGCCAGACATTATGGTAATTCTGGCTTCTTGGTCTCTGGTGCTTAAGCACCATCAGCTGTTACATCAAAGCTCCATCATCCCCTTGGATTTCAGCAAGCTCAATTTACTACTGCCCCTTCTCTCTGGCTTTTAGAAGAGAGCCACCACCGACAATGTCAGCAACTCTCTAACCACTGCATTCCTAAAACGGCCTTAGTAAATAGTATGTTCTCTGGGCCATTCCAGAGAACACATTTCTCTTATGAGTCTTCTGGCCTCACAAAATCTATCCATTCTCAGCATCTTTATTCCTTCAGCATCTTTATTCCTTCCTCTACCTTTTCCAAGACCATCTTGCACATTTCCATTCCAGTCAGTGTTGTCCCTCACCCTCTTTAGCTTTCTAAAAGCCATTCAAGGCTGGGCACAGTGGCTCATGCCTACAATCTCAGCACTTTGGAAACCTCAGACAGGCAGATCACTTGTGGTCAGGAGTTCAAGACCAGCCTGGTCAACATAGCAAAACCCCATCCTTACTAAAAATACAAAAATTAGCTGGGTGTGGTGGAGCATGCCTGTAATCTCATCTACTCGGGAGCTTCAGGCAGGAGAATTGCTTGAACCTGGGAGGTGGGAGTTGCAGTGAGCTGAGATTGCACCACTGCTCTCCAGCCTGGGTGAAAGAGCAAGGCTCTGTTTCAATAAATAAATAAATAAAAGCCACTCTAGCAATGAGTTTATAACATCCTGTAGCATTTGACAGGATATTAAATCCTAAGAAAAATTCTCTAAGTCAAAAAATTATTCCAGTTTTATTTTCTAGCCATGAAAATTCAGTCTCAGAGATTCTCATATGACTTCTCCTGGTACATAGTATTAACAATTCTTGCACTTCCTTGGTGGGTTTTCTCTTTCTTCTCTTATTAGGCTGTCATCAGCTGCATTATGCTGCAACTTAACCCTAGATATCAATCAGCCTGGAAGCCAGGAAAAGAGGTAGGGGCAGCTCCTGAAGGAGGCATTGGTTGCCTTGTGGAGGAGAGGTTTCTAAGGCAATTTCCAGCACAGGGGAATTACCAGCCATTATTAGGGAAGGATGGGCCACCTCTTGCAAGCTTTGAAGTTTCAGGGTACTCCAGGTATTGAAATTCAGGCATTTCAATCCCATGTTTTAAGGTTTGAGGTTTCCCCAACTGGAGTACTGTCTTTAGTATACCAGACCTGTCTAGGCTGAGCATCCAAACATTTTCTATCAGAGCTATAGTCTATTGCTCAGCTGTGTCTGCTCTTCCACTGTAGAAGATAAGGTCCTTTTGAAGCTACCCTAGAGTCCTTAAGGCACTCACACCTAACCCTTGACTGATTATTAATTGCCTTCGATTTCTTTTTTTTTTTTTCTGCAGGGAACTAATTCAGCTTAGCTGCAATCAGCCAACTCTACTATATGTAGGCATTTCCCCACCGTATCTCAAATACCTGAATCATGACACCTGAAAGATATTCCCCTCCATTAGATGTTTTCCTAGGTTACTACTGGTGAAATATTTAGCAATTAGGCCACCACATTATGCCAAGGTCTATTGTTGTGCCACCTGCCTACTTACTAGGATGACATTCTTTCTTCCTGGTAGTGAGTGGGCCAAGATCTTCATCTTACTTCTTGTTTTCTCAGACCACGCTCAGTACCGCTTGTGCTAGGTTGGACCTACCAACAAGCAGAGGCTAAGACAGCATTGGGCATGCAAGATACTTTTTGGAAGAGACAGCAGAAGGCTGGAAGAACTTTAAGACCATAGGTAGGTCTGACACCTATGGAAGGAGAGAGGGAAGGAGGGAGGCTTCGGTAAGAAAAGTGGCAGACTGCAGTGCATTTCCAAGAAAGGTTCAGACAGGCCCTGAAACAAGTCCCACAACTTGGCCAAATGGGCTTGCCTTAGTGCCCCAGTGGTGCTGTCATTTCTAGGAGAGTCTTAGTCTCCACATTTATCAAGAGGGACAGCAGCTGAGTTCATCAGTCAATTATGCTCCTTGCAGCTGGAGATTTGAGCAGCATATTTTATGGCCCTACATTAAGTAATTAGGAAGACTTCTTACATTTAACATGCATCAAAATAAATGACAGCTATAATTATTATCACTCATTTAATTTCTCTATAATAACTCAATTTTCTGGGGTGTCGAAGAGGAGTAACTTAGCATCTAATGAATCTAATTTTATAAGAGTTTTTGGAGACTCAAATATAACACTTCATTTAAGAGAGCACTGAAACATTTAAAAATTATAAAAAATAGTACTAGTGAAAAGTCTACATAACTAAGAACAGCTCATAAATTTTCCCTTTTCTTTATGGAAACAAGAAATTGGGTGAGGAGATACTTAGTACCTCAAGCAACTGAACCAGAATAAATATTTAGGTATCAGTTTAAGAGGGCTGAGTATTTACTGACCAAATAAAAATCGATTCTAATTTTTAATTAATATATATTAAATTTTAAATGTATATTTCTGTATTCATATGTAGTAATCCAAAAACATGTCATAAAACAATGCTTTTGAAATTATTCCACCAAAGTGGTTACCAAAGTATCCCTAATGGGAAAAAAATATATATATATATATCCAAAGAGAGATTGATTGATTTGAAAAAACTTTCACTCAACATATGTAATCGTTAAGTGCTATGGACCAGCAATGTATACATGTTTAGTTGGAACAACCTAATGCCCAATTGTAAAATTCTCTTCTAATTTCTTTGACTAAGTTTTATTACAAAGGCAATATCAGAAAATATAATCACAAGGATAACATAATGAATTTGTATAATCCCATCTACCCCAAGAAAACTCAGCTAATCTTCTATGCATATATATTTGTATGTATCTATATGTGTGTGCTTTATTTTATTTAAAAATTGGATCATCCTATATATATATATGTATTTTAAAACCTGCCATAATTTAAGTAACCCACTAATTGTTAGACAAATAGGGTATTCCATCTTATTCTCTATTGTTACATACTTGGCCTTTGCCTCTACTTTTCCTAATAAAAATGGCAGAACAGAAATAATTAGTCAAATAAACCAGATTTTTTTTAAGTATAAAAAAGTTTTAATAATTGGAGAAACTGGCTTTCAAAATGCTTGTATTAATCTGTTCTCACACTGCTATAAAGAACTACCTGAGACTGGGTAATTTATGAAAAAAGAAGTGTAATTGACCTATAGTTCAGCAAGCTATTAAGGAAGCACGGCTGGGAAGCCTCAGGAAACTTAAAATCATGGCAGAAGGTGAAGAGGAAGCAAGCACATCTTACCATGGTGGTGGAGCAGGAGAGAGTGCAAAGGGGGAAGTGCTACTACACTCTTTCGAGCAACCAGATCTCATGAGAGATCACTATCAGAACAGGAATGGGAAAATCTGCCCCCATGATTTAATCACCTCCTATCAGGTCCCTCCCAACACTGGGGATTACAATTCAAGATGAGATTTGGGTGGGGACGCAGAACCAAACCATATCAATGCTTAAAGAGACAGTTGTAAAATCATGCTGTGTTGCATCTTAGCAATTTTCTGAACACCAGTGATTGAGGAATATTGACTATTAACCAAGCATTGTCATACTATGAATGTGCCTGTTTTTCTTTATAATTTTTGAAACATATATGTTCATAGGTAAATAATATTGATGTTTGCACATTTTTTGAATTTTATATAAGTGGTTTTGCATGTACATATTCTTCAAAACTTGTTTTCATCAATATTATGTTTGTGAGATTCTTTCATGCTGATTTGCATAGTTGCAGTTAATTTGTTTTCATTGCTGTCCAGAATCACATTGCTGGATGACATTTTCATGGTCTACAGTTGTTTGTTTACAAACTATACTACTAAGAACAATCTTTTACAAGTCTGCAGACACACCTTTATGATACTGTCTTAGTCTCCTCTAGCTATTATAACAAAATACTTTAGACTGGGTAATGAATAAACAACAGAAATATATTGCTGACAATTCTGGAGGCTGGCAAGTCCAAGATCAAGGCACCAGCAGATTCAGTGTCTGGTGAGGGCTCTCTGGTTCATGGATGGTGTATTCTACATGTCCTCACATAGTGCAAGGGCAGTTCTCAAACCTTTTACATAAGAGCACTAATACCATTCATGAAGGTGGAGCCCTCATGACCTAATTACTTCCCAAATGCCGTATGCTTAATACTATCACATATGAATTTGGGGAAAACATGTACATTCAGACCACAGCAGATATATTGTCAAAAGTGAAGTTATTGGTATAAGATATGCACATCTTCGACTTTATCAGAGTTCCAAATTGTTTTCCAAAACATGTGTTCCAATTTATACTCCTACCCATAGAGTATAACTGTTTCCTTTGTTCCATTCTCTAGACAATATTCAATATTCTCAGACTTCTTTTTTTTATTTTTCTACAGTCTGTTGGGTATAAAATAACTAATTGTGGTATTAATTTGAATTGTCCTAAGGAATTTAGTCTGAGCATGTTTTCATACTTTTATTAGATATTTAGGTTTTCTTTTCTTGAAATAGTGTTCATGTCTTTTGACATTTTATTAATTTGTGTTGTTCTTACTGGTGTGTATGAATTTATTATATTTCTGGACAATAATCTTTTGTTAGTTACATATGTTACAAATATTTTCTTCCAGTTTGGGGTCTGCCTCTTTACTTTTATGGTGTATTTTGAAGAACAGAAGTTTAATTTTAATTTAGTCAAATATATTTACCATTTTCTTTATATGTTGTGCTTTTTATATCTTGTTTGAAAAAAATTTCTCCTCACTCAAAAGTCATAAAGTAATCTCACATATTGTCTTGAAAAATTTAAAGTTTTACTTTTCACTTTGAAGTATTTTATTCAGCAGAAGCTGGATTTACACATAGTGTGAAATAGACATCTTATTTTTTAAAAAAATATGCTTATCTAAATAGGCTAGGACTGTTGATTAAAGAGTCTACATATTTCCCACTCATCTTCAATGGCACCACTGCATTATGTCAAGTTTCCATACATTTGCATGTCTGTTTATAAGGCGTATGTTATCTATGTTCCAATGACGATTTGTCTAGTATCACTTCTCCAAGTCCATGCTGTTTTTTTTTTTTTTTTTAGACAAAGTCTCACTCTATCACCCAGGCTGGAGTTGCAGTGGCGCAGTCTTGGCTCACTGCAACCTCCGCCTCCCAGGTTCAAGTGATTCTTCTGCTTCAGCCTCCCAAGTAGCTGGGATTACAGGTGTATGCCACTGTGCCCGGCTAGTTGTTTGTATTTTTAGTAGAGATGGGGTTTCACCGAATTAGCCAGGATGGTCTCGATCTCCTGACCTCGTGATCCACCCACCTCAGCCTTCCAAAGTGCTGGGATTACAGGCATGAGCCACCACGCCCAGCCCATGTTGTCTTAATTGCATGACTTTTACAATGTATCTGGAAATCTAACAGAGTAGTAGCATACCATATCTTGTTCTTTCTTTTTAAAGTCTTCTGTAGTAGTATGCCCATTTCTCTTCCACGTGAAATGATTACACTTGGAATGATTTCACCTTAAAATCAATTTTTCATGTTCAATGAAAATCCCTGTTGCTTATCATGATGGAAAATACATTGAATATAGAGATTAATGTAAGAACCATTGATATTGCCATTATATTGAGTCTCTATCCATAATGCTTTTCAATGGTTTATGTTGTCTTTTAGGTCTTCCTATAGTTTTAAAAGCTTCTCCAAAACGTTTTTGCACATTTTTTGTTCTATTTGTTCGTGTATAGTTTATATTTTTGATGCACCGTAAATCCATCTTTTAAAATTGTATTTTCTAATTGTTTGTAACATATATAGAAATAGTAAAGTTGGTTTTTATTGTGAATTTTGAACTCCAATAACCCTGCACATTTTCTTATTAGTTCTAATAGATAATTAAACTTTTTGTGTATTTTATGACAAATGTATGATATTTTATTTCTATATTTTCAAAGTTTATACTTTTTTTATTTATCTACCTTGTCTTAATGCTGATAAGGGATTTTAGTACATTGTTAGAAACAGGTGGTGATAGCAGATATCCTTATTCAATGTTTTAAAGGAAAGTCTTCTAAAGTTTCACCACTTAGAATGATGTTTATGGTCGATGTTACATTTAAATCAATTTAGGAAGATTCTTTCTAATCCTAAGGGCACAGTTGTTTAGAAATACTACTTTTCTGGTGAACGAAAACTTTTGTGATTATGTATCCCTCCTTTAGATTCTAGAAATGTTTTTGCCTCAAAGTTTATTTTGTCTGATATGACTATAACAGCTTTCTCTTAGTTAGAATTTGCCTGGTATACGTTTTTCTTCTTTTCTCTTTCAACTTCTCTGCACTCATATTTTATTTGTGTTTCCTTTTAATAGCATATAGATTTGAAAACTATTCTAATAATTTTATATTTTAACTAAGAGGTTAGTTCACTTTTACTAATGATTACTGGTAAATTTTAGTTTATTTCCCTAATTTTATTCTTATTCATCCCATTTTTTTCTCTTACTGTCATATTTTGGACTGATTTTTTCCTTATGTCATTTTTTTCCATTTTCAAAATTGTATGCTCTGTTTATATACTTTTTATGGTTACCTCTGAATTTTAGCAAGCATATTTAACTAAATCTAAGGTTATAATAACTTTTTCCTCCTCCAAACAATTCAAGATTTTAAAACTCTTTAATTCTGCTTATCCCTACCTAGCTTACATTGTACTGTTGACCATTATTTTAGCTTTATTTGATAGTGTTTTTTAAATCCCATAAATTATACATTAGGATCATAATTTCAAATAATCAGCCTTTGTTTAGATCTACTCACAAGTTTACAATGATCACTGCAAGCCTTCCCTTCACACATCAGTCCTTTCTGCAGCACATTGTTGAGGAGTTCCTTTACTATCTACTCTTGGTCAATATTTTAAGCTATTGTCTGAAAAATATTTTTTGCCCCTATTCTCCAACAGTAGTTTACCTTGATATCCAATTCCAGGTTGTCAAATTTTATCACAGGGCTTAAAAAAAAGTAGCCATTATTGCCTTCTGGTTTCTGTGTTGCTACTTTCAAGTCTGCCGTTAGCCTAACTGTAATTCCTGAGTACATAATTTGCCTTTTCTCTCTGGCTTTTTAAAAGGATCTTCTCTTTATCCTTTTAAAAAGCCAGAGAGAAAAGGCAAATTATGTTCACTATGTTGTTCCTAAGTGCCTGTTCACTTTTAGCCTGTTCAGAACTCAGTGTACTTCATGAATCTCAGAATTTATGTGTTCTATCAGTTACAGTTACAAACCAAAATTCTTTTTTTTTTTTTTTTTTTGAGACAGAGTCTTACTCTGTTGCCCAGGCTGAAGTGCAGTGGCACAATCTTGGCTCACTGGAACCTCCACTTCTTGGGTTTAAGCAATTATTGTGCCTCAGCCTCCCGAGTAGCTAGGATTACAGGTATGTGCCACCATGCCTGGCTAATTTTTTAGTTTTTGTATTTTTTTACTAGAGATGGGGTTTCACCATGTTGGCTGGTCTTGAACCCCTGTCCTAAAGTGATCCACCCGCCTTGGCCTCCCAAAGTGCTGGGATTACAGGCATGAGCACTGTGCCCGGCCATTACAGAACAAAATTCTTGCTGCTCTTTCCTATTCTCTCCATTATCTCCTTTTGGAACTCCAATTAGACGTATTATAGACCTAATTCTATCTTCCATGTCTCTTTACTCCGTTTAAAACCTCATATTTCTTGCTCTCTCTGTGCTTCACTCTGAATTTCTTTATATATGAATATTTTTTCTAATTCTTGATTAATTCAAATTTATTTATTTATTTAGAGATATGTCTCACTATGTTGCTCAGGTTGGTCTCAAATTCCTGGGCTCAAGCAATCTTCTCATCTTAGCCTCCTGAGTAGCTAAGATTATAGGCACAAGCCACCACTCCCTGTTTCTCTAATCCTAATTAACTAATTATTGTTTCATTTGTGCTGAACCTGCTCTTAAACCCACTCATTGAGTTTTTAATGTTAGCTACCCTTGTTTTAACTGATGAATTTTCATTTAGTTGTTTAAATCTATCTGGCTTTTAAAATCTTTTATCTTGTTTCTTTCTCATGTTTCAATTCTAACTCTTATTTCCTTACAAATTTAAAGCATTATTTTATATTTCTATCCACTGTTAAGTTTGGCCTAAGGCTGCCTCCTTACGTATTTTGAGTTTGCCATAAGGTTTCTGCATACATAATAAACTGTAACAAAACTTGATGTGTAAGCAGAACGTAACCTACTCTTCTAACAAGTATTGGAGTATCGGCCAATCACAGTACCTAAAATTTACTCAACCATAGGCAGCCAACTGTTCAAATCATATAAGGTAAACTTATACAAGATTCATGTAAGGTAAACACCTACCTGTAACCAATCCAGCTGTTTCTGTACCTTACTTCTCTTTTCTGTGTGAAAATTTTTTTTCTCTCCATAAATGTGATCCAACCATGTGGCAGCCCTGGAGTTTATCTGAACTTGTTCTGGTTCTGGGGTCTATCTGATTCTTAAATTGTTCTTTGCTTATTGAAACTCTGTTTAATTTGTTGAATGTTTTTCTCTTAGCATCAGCAATTTCACTTTTGGAAGTTTTGGTTGTCAAATTATGCTGTTTATTTGTTTATGTCATGCCTGAATTCCTCATGTGTTTTGTCATTTTGGGCTGTGGAATTATGTTCAGCAGGGCTTTTTCTACAGGAATCTTATGAGACAATGATTGAGGTTTATTTTTTGTAAATTCTCTAGAGATAATTTATTTCTCTCTTTTTGCTTCTCTCAAGCAACCAGGGATTTTACCAACCTAAGACAAGCTCTGGTTATTGGATTTTACTGGACTAGGGTTTTACTGATGTGGATTTTACTTAGGAAATATAACTTTTAATCTCAAACTCATGTGTGAGTGGACATCTCTTCATAAATTTTCATGGGAGCTTAGACAGAGATAGACAAGTATTCTGCCTTGTCCCACAACTGGCAGGTAGATTTAGTTTACAGTCCACCCATTCACTAAGGGCAGGGCTGTGACTAAGGTAAGTTCCTTACTGCCTTCATCCTAGTCCTGACCTAACTAAGGGTATAGCTCTTTGAATGTTCCAATTTTACAAGGGGATCTTGGCTTAAACTACCCACCTGGCACAGGCCAAGGCTTTTACTCCTGACTCCATTCAGTCACTAAAATCCAATCATCATGGTTGTAAAGACTGACAAATTTCTCCAGGGCAACAGTAGTGCCAGAGACAAATTACTTCTCTGATGTTCGGCTCAGTTTTCAGTTTTTAGCACCTAGATGTTCTCTACTTTATGCAGGCTCAGCTATATATTTTTAAAATACAGTTTTATTCTTCCATTTTAAGGATATCTACTATGCCATATTCTTGGAAACCAAAATTCCCATAAGAAAATCTTTCCTGGTAGTCTCCCTACAGAATTTCCTCTCATGTGTCACTGGCCACTTGCTTGCATAAATCAATCAATGGCAAGAAAAGTGTGGTTTCCAAAATTTAATTAAGACTAGTCAGGATTTACCTCAGGGACATATGGGAAAGTGATGGACAATGAAACAAAATTGGGGAATTGTGGGGGAAATAGCTTTGAGGGAGACAAAAATAGCATGTCTGCAACATGGATAATTTAGGGGAGACTGAGGAGATTAGTCTGACTAGAACCATGTGTTCAAATTAGAAGGCAGCAGAACATAAGACTGAAAAGGTATTTCAAGTGTCAAGGTGTGGGAGTACCATGAATGCCTAGGTAATTAGTTAATATTGTATCCTATATGAATAGTTGTGATACTGAGGATTTCTGAACCAGAAAATGACAATAAAAATGTGTGTACTATTTTGAAAATAGTGTTGGGTATTCAGCTGGATATAGGATAAGTTAGGGGAGAAAAAAATCAAGGATTTGGTTCCCTTAAATAAATACATTTGATAGTGCGATAAAGACCAGTTCTCTCATTTGTCAAACAGAGATGATTATATATTTAATACTTATCTTAAAAGAATGTGAAAATTACAGTTTCCGAATGTAGTTCAAAAATTATGTAAGACTATATAAATGTTTATTAGGGCATCTTGACCATATATAAGGATTTAATTTAAGTATTGCAACAGGAGCCAGTAGGCGTGTCTCTATTCCTTAAGGCTGTTATAGCTCATTGTGTTAGGAGTTACTGGGAGAAGGGACATAAAGGTTTTCCTGTGTTAAGGAAAGGTATGAAGAGCAAAGGATAATAGTGGTAAGTCAAGAATGTAAAGTAGAGTTGGAGAATGAGGGAATGAGGGAATATGAATGATGAGTTAAGAAAACTCACTTCCAGGCTGAGTAGATTATGTATCTTTCAGCAAACTTAAAGGATATGTCTTAAAAATAACTGCAGCAGCCGGGCACTGTTGCTCACGTCTGTAATCCCAGCATTTGGGGAGGCCAAGGAGGGCAGATCACCTGAGGTCAGGAGTTCGAGACCAGCCTGACCAATATGGAGAAACCCCATCTCTACTAAAAAATACAAAATTAGCCGGACGTGGTGGCGCATATCTGTAATCCCAGCTGCTAGGGGGGCCGAGGCAGGAGAATCACTTGAACCCAGGATGCAGAGGTTACAGTGAGCTGAGATCCTGCCACTGCACTGTATCCTGGGTGACAAGAGTGAAACTCTGTCTCAAAAAAAAAAAAAACAAAAAACACTGCAGCAAAAAATAAAAGGCGCCTGATTTCTTGGATTACTACTCAATGGAGAACTGTCCAGGAGAGCTGACTGATGACAAACATCAGCAGTGGATTTTACATGAGTAAAAAATAAACTTTTTTCCTCCTTGCAGCTTTATCAAGGTAGAATTGACAGAAGTTTATATTAATGGTGTACAATGGGATGTTTTCGCATATGTATTTATAGCAAAATTTAATCATTTAAAATTAAATCATTAAAATGATTAAATTTTGCTATAAATACATATGCGAAAACATCCCAATGCTAATTAGCATATCCATCACCTCACATATTTTTTTTTGTGGTGAGAACTTCAAGATACAACCTTTTTGCAATTTTTTCAGTATACATTATTGTTAACTATGGGAACTATGCTGTACAATATATCACTAGGACTTACTCATCTTGTGTAACTAGAACTTTGTATCCTTCGACTAATACCTGTTTTTCCGTCCCCCAGATTTCTGGTAACTACTATCCTATCTCTGCTTCTACGCATTTGACTACTTTAGATTTCTCATATAATGTTATGTATCATGTTATTTGTTGTTCTGTGGTTGGTTTATTTCACTTAGTGTAATGTCCCCCAGGTTCATCCATGTCGTCCCATATTGCAGGACTTCCTTCTCATGGCTGAGTAGTACTTCACTATATGTAAATACCAGATTTTCTTTATCCATTCATCTGTTGATGAATATTGTGGTTGCCTCTATGTCTTGATTGTTCTGAATAATGATGTAATAAATATGGCTATCTCTTCAAGATCCTGATCTCAATTCCTTTAGATAAATAACCAGAAGTGGGATTGCTGGATCATACTGTGGTTCTATTATTAATGTTTTAAGAAGCCTTCATATTGTTTCCCATAGTGTCTGTACCAATTCACATTCTCATTGACAGTGAACATTAGGGTTCCCTTTCCTCCACATCCTTGCCAACACTTGTTATTTTCATTTTATTATTTTTGGATAATAACCATCCCAGTAGGTATGAGGTAATATCTCATTATAGTTTTGATTTACATTTTCTTAATTATTATCATTGAATACTTTTAGCTACATTTACAAAATGGAATCCTATACATGATGAAAAGGAATATGCAAGAGCTATATGAATTAATGTAGATGCATCTTGCAAATTTAACTGAAAAATCATTTTATAAAGTTATGTAGCTGTATGAAATAATTTACATAAAGTTGAACAACATAAAAAGCAATATTATATTGCTGAGGAATACATATACATGTAGTGAAAGGTATGTATGGTATCTTGGTCTGTTTCTGCTACAACAAAATGTTTGATACCAGGTAATTTATAAATAACAGAAATATATTTATCACAGTTCTGGAGACGACTGGTAAGTTGAAGATCAGTGTGAGAGCAGATTCAATGTCTGGTGAAGGCTGCTGTTTCCAAGATGGTGCCTCTTGCTGCACCCTCACATGGGTGCAAAAGGGGGAAAAAGGAATGAACACTGTGTCTTCATAAGGCAGAAGGGAGGGAAGGGTAAAGGAAACTAGCTACTTCCCTCCAGTCTTTTTATAAGGACATTAGTCCCATTTATGAGGGTGGAGCATTCATGACCTAGTCAACTCTCAGAGGCCCTACCTTCTAATACCATCACTTCGTTGATTAGGTTTCAACATTTACATTTTGGAGGAACACATATTAAAGCCATAGCACGCCAGAAATGATACATTTAGAATGTGGAGAAGAGAAATATGCTTGGAGTGGTATGCACAGGGAGTTACAATTGTGTTTTTAATGTTTTCAACTGTGTAACAGGAATATGGGTATTGGTTATATTCTCTTTATATTTGTGTGTTTGCGTATCCATAATAAAATTTAAAAGGCACAAGAAAACTCATCCTTCCTCTTTCACTGGTGTGACAGTCCGTCTATAAAGGACTACCTGAGGCTGGGTAATGTATAAAGAGAAGTTTACTTTGGCTCACAGTTCTGCAGGGTGTACAAGAAACACGGTGCTAGCATCTTTTCCTGGTGAGGCTTCAGGAAGCTTCCAGTCATGGTAGAGGGCAAAGGGAGAGCCAGCATATCACATGGTGAGAGAGCAAGAGAGAGGAGAGGAGAGAGAGAGCACACAAGAGGGAAAGGGAAGAGGTGCCAGGCTCTTTTAAACAACCAGATCTTGTGTGAACTCGTAGCGTAAGAACTCATTGCTTCGAGGACAGCTTGAAGCCATGTGTGAGGAATCTGTCCCCATGACCCGAACACTTACCATTAGGCCCGACTCCAACACTGGAGGTCACATTTCAACATGAGATTTGGAGGGGACAAAACATCCAAACCATATCAACTGGACATTGCTATGTCTGGATATGATGACTAGAACTGTAGCAAACTAGGCTGTCATTCTAAGGCAAGCAGTGAGAGTCTCAAGTGAACTCATTCAGAATGCCAAGGCCGAAAGGCAAAGAACTTAGGTCCTTGCTATTGAGCCAGCCCACCCTGTAGCACCATCTCTGGATTTCTTGTTTTGTGACATGATCAATGTTCTCATGTTATGCAAAGAGGATTGCCTTTTGCTGTCATGTGTAACCAAAAGCACCCTAATATCATCCACAAAACTCTCTTCAAATCTTTTTCTTACCTAAAATAAGGTGTTCATTCACAGCTCCTAACAAAATTATAAACATTCTTTAATCCTCACTTCAAATTCTTCTTGTCATAAAATTTTTTCTCACCAAGAAACTTAACAAAGATATCTCCCTATTCTGTATACCTTTATCACTTACTGTCCATAACTATTTAGGGCTACTCAATGAGTGAGTTATTTATATTCTTACAGTCAATATGCTTTGGAAACATGATTTCTGGAATCTTAAAATATAATTTTAGCTCACTGTACAAAGCTTTTAATGGAAAAATCTGTTTGTGTAGATATATAACAAGCTTTTGTCATTTATTAAAAAAAAATAGTAATCATTCAAACAACCTAAGCCTCATCCCATTAAGGATTGATGGTAAAACAGGCAACTGAACTATTAAGCAGCTGAAAGCTAATATACCAAAATGCTAAAAGCACGAAAGTGGTTTCAGTAATAACAACAGCTAATGTTTATGAGTTCCCACTATGTGCTAGGTACCATGACAGATGTTTTATATATACTATGTCATTTAACCTTCACAATAATTCAACTTTGAGAAATTATTCACATTCTACAGAGGAGGAAACCCAGGTTTAGTTTAAATAATCTCAATGTCACAGAATTAGAAAGTGAATAGGTTAAGATTTAATTCACATCTTCATGCCTTCAACGACAATGCTCTTTCAGCATGCATGCTACTACTCAAGAACTTATTCAGTGAATTACGGGTCAGTAACTGTTCTTAACAGTGGAATAAGATGACAGGCAGAATATACATGTTCCTATCATAAAACTTAGATTTTATATGAATTATACAATTATGTTACAAGTGTATCACTGACCATTTCAGAAATCACAATGTGGGCACAGCACTTACATTTTGCAGCACTCAGTCAGCCATGAAACTTTGTTTTTTCTGCTTTTATTGGTCCGATAATGTAAAACAAAAGGTTTAGCTCATAACAATGGTGTCTGAATATTATCAAACATATCATCAAACACCATCAAAAATATCATCAAATGGAGTAACTGATATTGATGACATTCTTATAGAATTATACAAAGGAGAAAACTCACAGAGCAACAGTACAATTTAACTGCACTTTGAAGAATCACATTCCACAGGATTTCAAAGATGCATCAGTTTTACACCTGTAGAAAACCTAAAAGGGTTGTGTGTGCTGTGTTGATCACTGAGGCATATCACTCATACCCACCACTGGGAAGATATTAACATGTATCAGACTCAGCAGACTAGTCATACATGTCAATGTCATAGATATTTGACCTAAAACTCAGTGTGCCTTTCATTCCAGTCATGGAACAGTGGACATGGTTTTCTCCCTTAGGCAGCAACAAGAGTGCAGAGAACAATGCTCTGATTTGATGTTGTATTTACAGCCTTAACCAAGATCTGTTACAAATGTGTTGGTATGTGGGAAATCCTACGAAACAGTGGCTGCCTGTGCAATTTTAAAAGCATGACACTAATCCATTGATCTTAATAATGTAAAAATTCTTTTTTTTTCTAACAATGTTCCTGGATATTTCACTGTTATACTGAATATAAATAAGAGTAGGTTTCATTTCTAATACTTGCATAACACAAGGGCTAGAAGTAATTAGTCTGGATGTTTTATGTGACAGTGATTGTGTGCGTGTAGTTTATAATAGAAACGATTGTTCAGGATTAACAAGGCTACACTTCACTGTCAACATATACTTCATTTGGAATGCAGCTCATACACTGCACTTACCATTAATTCAATGACTGTTTGGGGGGAATTTACTAAATGGATTGCCAAATAAAATCACAGTTGTTATTTTAGTATATTGTGTCTCATAAACAATAGCCCGAGAACTGATGTATTGGCAAAAGCCAATACTGCTTCATAACCATAAAATATTAGGGAAAAATACATTTGTATAATTTATTTGCAATGCCATTCATATGTAGGTTTTTGCTGCCATTATTCATTCATCTATTCATTAAAACAAGCAATTTTTTTAGCATTTTCTATGTACTTGCACTACTGGAGATACAGATTATTAAGACAATCTTTATCCTTAAAAACCTCATAATCTGGCAGTAAAAACTCATAAACATAAAATTATACAATAGGAAAGTATAATGTAGAGTTGTAGAGTCATGTTTTGGATATTATGGGAGCCTTGGGGTGGCAAGCCTAGTCCAGCCTGCAGAGAAGACTGGGGAAAGAAGGAGACAAGGAACAGAGTGAGCAGGTCAGGAAAAGCTTACTAGAGAAGGTGACACGTAGGCTGAGGCTTTAAATACAAGCATAACTTCATCAAAGACATGAGCATGAAAACTGAGGTAGAGATGATGATGGGGTATTTTTTGTCAGACTAAACAGCATGTGCAAAGTATGAATAATAAATCTCTAGCACTTATGTGATACACAGTAAACCCTCCTTATATATTATTTACATTAAGGAACCATTCTGTTACAGTTATAGTCAGTGGAATAATGATAATGAACAATGATAGAAACAAAGGAAAGGACCAACTTGAGACTTTTTGACAAATTAGAGACAATTTGAGACTTTACCTACAGACAAAACTGGCAGGAGTTAGTGATGGTCTGAATGGGGAGATATAGAGAAAGTGTAGAATTACTCCAAGATCTCTGAATTAGATGACTGGACACCCATGCCTTTAAAATGGAAAATAAATGAGAAAGTAAGATTTCAAAGGTAATGGTGATTAAGTCTGTTTTGGACATGATGAGTTTGGGGTAATTTTAAACATCTATGTCTAGCAGGCAGATGGCTAGATAGGTATGTTGTTCTCACAAGCTTTGAACCTGATGAAGAATCATTACTACAGGGTAATAGAATGAAAATATAAGCATGGAAAAAAGCACCTGGTGAAGTGTTATACAGTGAGAGCAGTGGGCTGAGGGTTGCTGAAGAACTCTGAAGAAAATCAACATTTAAGGATGAAGAGGAGGAAGAAGGGCTCTCTAAAAAGTCAGACAAAGAATAATACTAAAAAAAAAGCAAATTTTAAGAATTTGGGGTCCAAGAAGTCAAGAGCATAGCTTTGAGGGGCAGACAACTGACCATCTAAAAAGTACATGGAGTTTTAGTTAGGGAAGTTCTGTATAAGTACACTGGATTTAGCAATACTTTAAGTTGGCAGTGCATGTAGAAGCCAGACTACCATTCATTAAAGAATGGCCGGGCGTGGTGGCTCACACCTGTAATCCCAGCACTTTGGGAGGCCAAGGTGGGCGGATCATGAGGTCAGGAGTTCAAGACCAGCCTCTCCCACATGGTAAAATCCCATCTCTACTAAAAATACAAACATTAGCCAGGCGTGGTGCAGGCTACAGTAGCCTGTAATCCCAGCTACTCGGGAGCCTGAGGCAGGAGAGTCACTTGAACCTGGAGACGGAGGTTGCAGTGAGCCGAGAGCATGTCATTGCCCCCCAACCTGGGCAACAGCAAGACACATTATAAAAAAAAAAAAAAAAAAAAAAGAATGAGTGGATGATGACTAAATTACTTCATATTATATAGCTCATCTACACTCATCCAAGATTAACAAAAACAGAATGGAAAGATGAGAGTCAAATGCAGCAGTGTTCTAGGCATCCACTGTGAAGTCAGCAGAGATTTGCTGGGCTTGCAAATAGACATGCTTATAATTCCCAAAAGAATTTTCTATGACCAGCTCTGTGAAACAAAGTTTGCTATTGGATGTCCGATTAACTGAAACAAAGATTCCCTAAAGGCAACCTTACGGGCTTGTAACATTTGCTCTCAATCATAAGAATTGATAGTGAAAATGCACTCGACACGGAGCATGACATGTCATAACACACCATTCAGCTATTTGGAAAACATTAAATACATAATCAGTGTCCAGATGGAAGTGTACAAAACAGGAAGTATATGGACAAGAAGTCTGTTGGTAGCTCTGTGGCTCCAGCAGTAATTTGTCCACTATCAGCTCAATACATTCATAATTCATTAAAAGGGAACACTTAAAGTCAATTAAAGGCAGCATTTCAAGGGCTTAGATCAGATCGGTTAATAATATATGCATCTGTCTTGTTTGTCAGTAAAATAGCTCACTTTAATAATATAATTTAATAAGATTTCAGATTTAGTATCTTTCACTTACTTTTAAAAAATATTTGCAATAATACATTTTCAAATATGCAATACTATGTATAGAAATTTAATATTCCAATTTCATGACATTTTTTGTCCAGTAATTAGGAATATGTATTTGAGAAATAAAGAACTGCTGACTCATTTATCCATTCACAAATTCATTATTCATTATTCACCATGTGCCATAATACTTTCTGCAGAAGTACAAGATGGGCTGTGGAGATATAAAGATGAAAATGCCATGTTCCCTATTATTTTCTGATCTGTTGGGAAAACAATTCAAAAAAATTATAAAAAATTAAAATGGCATAAATAATTGTGAGAAATCAAAGGAAGGCTTCTAGAGGGGACAAAGGAACATAAAAAAAATTAAAGATGAACATTTAAATACTAGGTATTAAAAAGGACTGGGTGGGCTGGTGGAATTTTGCTTTTGAAAGTCACACTGGAGTGGACTTCTGTGAGTTGTGTTCCCAGCATTAATTCAGGGGTCATTTTCAGCAACAGGTTTGGGTTGGTTGCCCATAGGCAGATCCAGGGATAGGCCCTGAACGGCTTCAGTATAATCTATACACAAAGACTGGTTCTAAAATGGGCACATGATAAAAGATATGGCTGACAGGACTTTCAGAAGGGAAAAAAGGCTTCTCTTATCCTGGAGCTTCATGATCTTTTTTTTTTTTTTTAATTTGGACAAGGACCAGAGAAGATGAAACCATGGGAGCTGTCTGCAGCTGTATTTCCTCAGTGCGAAAAATGCTTGCCTGAAAAGAGAATTAGCATTGAAGAGACTAAGCAGAAAAATGAAAACCAAGTTCTGGTGACTCCTGAATCAAGTCATGCTTCATAGTATATGAGCAAACACAGTCCTTTTATTTTAACCAGATTAAGTTGTGTAATCTACATCATGCAACCTAGAGAGTCCTAACATACTCATTTTAAAATTAATATCAATGAAATATAAAGGAATGCATTTCTCTCATCTCCCCACCTCTGACATAACAAGCATGTTCAATATTAACACAAATATCCCAAATGATATATTATAAAATATATCAAATATTACATATTACACAGAGTTGTGACACAAAAATGACTAGAGCAAATCTAAATGTAAATGCTTTGCAAATACAATTCAAACTGTATGTACTACTCTAAGGTGGGAATTAGTGCCTCCACTTTCATATAGTTTTGTCTACTTTGAGCACAGAGAATCTGAGAAATGAACACGATACAATAAGCTAAGGGTCAAGCCCTGAGGAGGCTTTCTAAAATGAGAGACATAATGAATGAAAGTTACTTGGTGAGAAATGACACTGATTCTAAAGTACGAAGATCAAATGAAAATTGAAGGGGGCAGGTAATCTATTCAACATCTAAACGATAGTGGGAATAAAAGATACAAAAAAAAAAAGGTTTTGGTTAATTCTGTAATCTGCCTTACCAAATAATCTGAAATCCATTTTTACATCTCTTTAAAATTGCTGTTTTTAGGCCTGGCGTGGTGGCTCACACCTGTGAATACAGCACTTTGGGAAACTGAGGTGGGAGAATCCCTTGAACCTAGGAGTTCAAGAGAAGCCTGCGCAACATTGGGAGACCCCATGTCTACAAATAATAAAAAATTAGACAAGTGTGGTGGCACACACCTGTAGTTCCAGCTACTCGGGAGACTGAGGTAGGAGGATGACTTGAAATCAGGAGTTAGAGATTGCAGTGAGCTATGACTGCACCACTGCACTCCAGCCTGGGCGACAGAGTAAGACTCTGTTTCAAAAAAAATTAAATAAAATTAGTTTTTAAATTTTGAAATAATTATAGATTCACAAGTAGTTGCAGATATGGTACTATATTTACTTCACCCAGTTTCTCCCAATGCTTACACTTTACATAATTACAGTACAATATGAAAACCAGGAATTTGACATTAAAACAATGTATGTATAGCTTGACATAAAAACCAGGAATCTGACATTAAACAATGTATGTATAGCTTGACATTGTTTTGACATAAAACAATGTATCACACATAAATTTGTGTAACCATCATGGCCAAAATACAGAATTGCTGTAACCAACAAGATCTCTGTTGTTCAAGCCCTTTACAGTCACTTCCACCCTCTCATCTCCATTAAAAGAAGTTTCATGTAACAATATGTACTCTTCCTAGATAAGACAGTTCTATTTATTTTCTTTTTAAATCTGGTCTAGTCTATTTCATTCCTGCAAAATGCTGTCCCTACCCTTTGAATCCACGTCATGGCCTATTAGTGGATCCTGATCCTCAATTTTAAAGACAATGCAATAAATCAATTTCAGGTTTTTGTTGGTAAGAGGACCTGACTTATGGTGAATGTGAGAAATAACACAGTTGTTCATTTTTGGTGATCTCTTTGGTCCCACTCTTCCACAGCTTTCCTTAGGGTCCCTCCTTCGCTTTCCAGATTTTAAACTCTCCTCAGATTACTGACCAGTCCCCAAATCCTAATTTTTAATTCCAACACAAAGAAAATCGATTTGCAAAACAAAATTTCAACTTATTAACTCACTGAGATTTGTACTGAACCAATAGGGTTGTTTCGATCAGCTCCTACTAAGATTTAAGACAATGAAAATCGGACTACAGGGTTGCATCGTAAACACAAAAACCAAAAAACGTCTTGTGATGGTCTATAGTGGCTTAGCATCTTTCTTCTGCACAACTGAAGAATCTACTTTTGTTCTCAAAGATCAATTCCTGGCCTCAGTTCTTCAATATTGAAGGGCACTAACAAAACTGGTACCCTCCTTTACTTGAAACCCAGATGGGGTAGGAAGAGGAGGTGATTTAATTAATTTAATCCTAACACCTGAGATTACCTCCTGGGCTTGCAATAATTTTCTCAAATTCAATTCTGTGACAGCATCAAGATAACTTTCATCCATCAGAAAGGAAATATAGTTTTAGTTTGGATTTTGTAAATATTCAGCAACACGAACACAATTCCTTTTCTTATTCAGTGTGCCCTTATTCTAGGGTGGGCCAAAGAACCAGACCGTGAAGGCTCCGCTTCCACTATTATTCCTATCACATATTACCTGGAAACAAAGCTTTTTCTGGATAGGCCCAAGGTGGTTATTAACAAACCTCGGGTCTTTTGATCGCTTCCTGGGATCTTAACAGTTGTGGAGATTATACTGAATGATCCCAAGTCCTGTTTGACACGAGAAAAAATGTCCACCTTTCAGCCTTTCGTGGGGAGCGGTTAAAAAAAAAAAAAAAAAAAAAAAAAAAGCTTAGAATTTAAGTCCAAAGATGGGAACCAGCAGGCTCTCCCCGTCCCGGCAGCTCATTAGAAGAACCTCGTTATCCGCCTTAAAAGCCCGTTTTATTTCCGCAGCGGGCCCAGTGTCCAAGCCGGAAGGCTCAGTCCGTGGGCCTCCACGAGCTGTCCCAGCAGCGCGACCTGACCCCACGCAGCGGCGGCCACGCGCCGCTCGAAACTGGCTCCCGGCGCCCAGGTCCGCTTTGGTCGCCCCTCCGGGCCCGTGTCGGGTGCTCCGCCTCCCAAGGCCGGCGGCCGCCATGGCGGGCAGGCAGATCAGGGCGCTGGGTCCCGCGCTCCAGAGGCAACCTCCCGCCGCCCCGCCGCCAGCACCTCTCTGGGTCCCAGCTGGGTTCCGACAGCAGCTCAGCTTAACCCTCTGCTCTGCTAACGAGGGAAACAGCGGCGACTCCGCGCCCGACACGCCGGGTAGGCCGGACACAGCGGCGAAGCCTTCGGAGAGCGAAGAGTTAACCGCGGCGGAGCGGCGGATCGCAGAGCTGCACGCGGCCGCCTGCGCGGTGAGACCCCGCCCCTGCCCGCCCCGCCCCGCCCCGCCCCTGCCCGCCCCGCCCCGCCCCGCCGCGCCGCGCCGCGCCGCGCCTGCGCATCCTGGGCCTCTCCGGACCCGCAGGCCGCGCGGCTGTGGGAGAGGTTGCTGGACGCTCGCGCGGTCCTGCCTCGGGCCTCTGACACGCGCGCGCACACACAAGCTTCCACGCCCGACCTTTTCGCGGGAAAACTGGCCACAGTTAGCGTTCCAGACAGAGGGTTTATTTACCCTGTGTCTCCTGAGTATGAGTGTGATTTGTTTTCTGATCGGCGTCCGAGCTAAACTTCGGTCGCAGTGTGGGACCCACTACCACTCTTTTGTGGTGTGTGTGTGTGTGTTGCGGAAGGAGGTGTTAAGGAACTGATAAGAAGTTGGAGAGACTGAAAAGTCACAACAGAAGTGTGTTGCGTTTTTTTCTGCATTGTCAGTTGCACATTTAGCTATCCAGTGATTTTTATGATGAAAAAAATAACACATTGACACATTCATTTTAATTTTTCCATTGCCTTCTCGTCGTTTCTCTTAACGGAGCAGAGGAAACTACAATTTGGTGTTTGCATTATTCCTAGACATTCGAGCTGTTTTCTCCCGTTTTGCAGATTTAACAATGGCTTGTTAGTACCAGTATCTAAACTTATCTCCCTTTATGCCTTCTAACACGGTCTGCATGAGTTTAAAGGCAGCATGTTTATGTTATTACCTTTACAAAAGAAACAATGAGAAAAAGAAAAGCTGACTTCATAAAGATAGAAAAGCAGTATGAAATGAACCTATTTCATAAGCTGTGTATGCGTCCAGTACTTGATGGGACTGGTATTATATGGTATGACTTGAGCCAAAGGGGTAAAGAAGAAAATCTCGGAGGTTGCCTAAAATTGACTTATTTAAATAATGACAGTACGCCCTGAGAATCCACTATGGGTCTGACCCACTAAACTGTTGAAACTAAATAAAGACTCATCAGGAAGTGACTGGCAGCTTTTGATGGTTCTTGTTTATGCTCCCCTTTTAACAATACGTATGTGATTTGTTCTCACACTTCACCACGTAGATATGGTGGATATTAAAGAAAAGTTTTATTCTCTTTAGCGCAAACACCAGTGGCATGTGAAGAAACTTTCAATCAGCCCAGGGAAGGAAAGGAACTTTTTTCACTCGGAAAATCCACACATGTTTCATCAGCGTCAGTATCACAGGTTAAATGACTATCCAGGAGACCATAAGTAACAAGCTGTTGTTCTCTTTTAACAAATCAGAGCCCCCTCACAATGGTCCTTCTTCCAGCCTCAAGGCAGACAGCTCTCTTACCTTTCTCCCGGTACCAATGCGCGTCACTGAACATCCTGCTCTCCATTCTAACTGTCAGCACCCTTGCCTCATCTTTGTTTGTGGCCACCGTTACGTGAGGCTCATTCACTGAGGACAAATTAAGTTTGTGTGGGCAGCCAGCAAGCTCAGACGTGCTTAATCAACATGGAAAGCTGTAGAGCAGGCGCATGCGCAGGAGCAATCCATTTGGCTTCCAGGTTGCCAGATTAATTGTCCTCAGAAGACTCCCAGAAGCTATGAAAAGTGAAAAGAAGCTTGCTACAGAGTTCCTAGTGTTTCTTTGTTTTTCTTTCAAGTCTACAAACACGAGCTTTGTAAATAAATAAAGAAGTGAGGTCCTGACAATCGGTCATTCTAAGGTAGTGCTGAGTGCTCCCCGATTTCATGCAATCTGCTTCTGTGGTCCCACTGGATTTGGGAAGTCGCTCACAGACCAGCCTTGGGACTTGCTTGGATTTCTGTTGCCCTGCCCTGCTCTAGCTTTGCTGGAATACCTTAGAGTGAGACTAGACTTCGACTGTACCTGCCCTTTTGCTACACACTTTATTCATGAAACATATTGGGTTAAAACCTCAACCAGATTAAGATATTCAGCCATTAAGTTAGACACTGAAGAAGTTGTTGGTGGTTCATACAAAAATGTGTTTGTCAGAAGACATACAAGTTTCATGTGTATTTTAAAGAAAAAGGCTCTGTACAAGATTGATGCATTGAGTTACTGCATGGTAAAAGAGTTATGTAAAAAGCCTGTGGGAAAGTTCCTCTACAAAAACTCAAGGCTAAGTAATGTCACCCAAATGACCCAAATCCACAGAAAATGTTACGTTATTTACTTTGCCCTTCCCACAAAGTACTTGAGACACCTTTTTAAGTCATGTTTGAATGTAGATGGAATATGCTTCCTTGACATTTGAAATAGTACAATAAAAGTTTCTTTTGATCAAACTTGTGAAAGTAGTGAATGTTAATATGTTAAAACAATATTTTTTTCACTTAAAAATACAACTAATAACACACAAGGAAAAAAGAAATAGTATAAAATGTGCAATGGAGTAACACATGAAGGTAAAGAAAGTGTTCAATAATAGCAAAGGTAATACTTTTCTGAAAGGACTGTTGGTTTTGATTACCACCTTTTCTGTAAGTTTAAATCATTATCCATATATTTTAAGTACTGAAATTCCAACTGCAACTTCTGAGTGAAAGTTCATTTTCAGCCTCTTAAGCTCTTAAAATCATTTAAATCACCTGTTATTAAGCTTGTTACCTAGAAACCAAATGAAAAATATCAGAGCAGTGGCTACATAGTTATTAGGTACAGAGGAGTTCTTGTTTTTCCATCAACTTCTCATTTTTCTCAAACTGTATATTTTCTCCTTATGTCACATAAAGTTGGATTGTGTATAATGCTGGAGTGCATTTGGTCTTTAATTGCAAGTGCTACTAAAACTGCTGGGAAGAAGTTTAATATTGTTTAAAATTTTTCTGCAGTATTTTATGAGTAGACATTATGGTGAGGAGATATGATGAATATTGAGATTAATGAATTGTTTCATTTTATTGCACTTCAGGCTGGCCAGCTAAACTATGTGGATCCAGCTACTGGCTATTTGGTGCTTACACAGATTGCCCACTTGCAAAGAGGTGAATGTTGTGGCTCTGCTTGCAGACATGTGAGTAGCAATTCTCGCATTACAGCAGCAGTTTGCAGTGCTTCTGTAACTTCGTAAATACTTATTATTTGAAAAACAAGTCAAATAAAAAAGCCAAATAGACCTGGAGTGCACTTTTCACAAGCTACTTTAGCTGACAATGAAGTCCTTAGTACCCAGTGTAGGATCTTTAAAGTTAATGGAATTTTGCTGTGTTTCACTGTGAGCATCAGTTCCTTGAAATGCTGTGATCTGAAATTCATGGGAGCTCTTTATTACAATAAAACTTTTCATGTGGTTTCAAATAAGTTGTTTTCATTAGGCAAGTACAAAGAGGGCAGGAAAAGAAATCTAGAATGTTGCAAACTAGATCCCTCTTCTTTATTAGTTGGATAAATAGAAACTCACCCAGCATTGAGAGGTAGGTTTCCTTCAGATAATGATTTTTTTTCTTCTTTCCTTCCTTCCCTCCTTCCCTTCTTTCCTCTCTTCTTTCCTTCTCTCTCTCTCTCTTTCTCTTTTTCTCTCTCTCTCTCCTCTCTTTCTGGTTCTTTCTGTGGCTCTTTTCTAGTATATGTTTGAAATAACTGTGAAACTCGATCGTCCCACATGTAGTGCCTGTGCATTTCCTAAAATGTTTATTTCAATGGATACCTCTCTGTTTCACTAATGAAGATAAACTAATTTCTCTTTCCCTATTATGAGCAAAGAATAAATGGGAATTGGTTCTTCACTATTAGTTCTTAAAGGCATAGTCCTGAGGTAAATTGTTATAGGATCAAAATTATAAATAGGTAACAACCTCTGTTTACAGAACACTTTGCATGTTTTGGTGGAAGAAGGTGTAATTTCCTTTAACTGGCTCACTCTATAATTAAAGAATAGACGCTAAATGCATGTATTAGCTGTAGCCAGGATTTAAACTTAAACCTTTCATTTTATGTATGTTCCTGTGTCCTTAACTGTTTCTAATCAAATGCATAAGAGTTTTTTGTAAATCGAGGACTTGAAGATTTTCTAAAAGTAGATTTTTGTTAGTAAAATTCTTAAAGTTGGAAGGATGAATTTAGGAAATGTTTCCTGGACCCTAATTAGGACCATTTGCCCAAGGTTGCCAATATTCTTCTCTTAGTCTGCAGGACCTGATAGATCAAATGACCTATATAAAATTGTTAACAGTCTCTTTCTGTCACCATGAGAAGTGTGCTTTTTCAAGATGATTATTAAATAATTTAATAATGATTTGTTTTATTTCTTCTGCAGTGTCCATATGGTCAAGTCAATGTTAAAGATCCATCTAAAAAGAAGATATTCAATTCATATTTTTATATTTGACAACAATTTCATTTCTGTTCTCTAACTGTACTTGTATTTTTTAAAAAAAATATAGCCCTAGTTCAGAATTGCTGCATTATTAGTACTTGAACACTAGTGTATTCCTAATTACATATATTAAAAGAACATCAATAAAATGAAAAAGCTAACAAATGTTTGTGTGTTTCTGAAATGCCACATTGATAGTTATTTTCCTTTCTTTTTGCTTCATCATCAGACACATATGTTGAAGAAAGAAAATAATGGCTGTTCCATTAAATAAATAGTAGCAATCGGGTGACATTAGTAGCTCTTGGTTTTTCTTGGCCTCAGTTCTCCTACTGTTTTCTCATCAGTGTTAGCCATCCAAGGGAGGTTGCTGGCAAATAGAAGAGTTTTAGTACATTCTTCATTTTATTTATATCTTGAGCTATACAGAGATTGATATAATATATTGTGCAACATATGAGTGCTCAAGAAGTGCCATCCTGCATCAAGAAATGCCCTCATCTTCCATCTGTTCTTTCAATAAAAACTTTAAATCATTTTGACTTGAGGGTCAGGCCGCTGAAGATGTGTCACTTAGACCATTCTTTCTTCCCCTCCCCTCCACCCTTTCCTCCTGTATTTCTTTTGGCACTTCCTAGGAAAATCTATCTTTGAACATTTTATTAGCCATACATTATTTCATTTACTGCTGTGATGCCCCTGGGCATCAGTCTCCAACCTGAGCCAGGAGCTTACAGAAGCTTCTTTCTATACCTTCTCTGCCTCCTATGAGGACAGCAGCCCCCAGGAAGCCCTTTCCTAACCAGTTGCAGCTGCTCAGAAAAATGAGGCTGCTACCCACTTAGAAGACTGGCTTTGCCCAGAGCTGACTCCCAGCCTTCCCTCAATGGAATCTGAAAGGTTCTTGGACATCTCAGCCGTCTGCCTCAGGTTCTGCCTATGGCCCAAATAAGAGTTTTAGGAATCTTAAGCAAACAAAGGTTTTGGTACCTTCTCCCACATTCAATTCAAAATGAAAGCCATTCTTAATAGTGAAATAAGTGAAAAGAAGCCCAATAAGGTTCTAATTTTCCTCTTGATTATGTCTTTTTTTTTAATGTCAACTATTAAAATGTCTCCCCAAATTGTTGGCTTTTTCAGTGCCCTACTTTTGCTGGTGCTCTAACCATGGTGCCCTAAGTAACGCTGCTCCTGAGCCCTGTGGGGTAACAGCACAATGTAAAAGAGTGGTGTCTGTGGACTGGTGCTGTCTTATCTGAAAATTACTTTGAGAGGAGCAGGAGAGGTGATCAGCGTTGTGATCATAGAAGCAGTTTTCCAGAAAGGCATAGGGATTCCCGGGAGCTGGCTTCTTTTCCATTTTTTGGTCAAGAAGCAACCAGCTAGTTCCATGTTTCTTACTCGATTTGAAGAGTAACAAGGCCATTTTCTGTGTGGGGGGATAGATAGTGTTTCTTCAGCTGCCCCCCCAGAAGAGAAGAGTCTAAAATGCCATCTTTCTGGAGAATAGGGGAACAAAGGAAGTTCATTTTGAAAGGGGTCTGAGGTAAGACTGTTCTGAGAAAGCCCCTTAGCAGGTGGAAAGATGCCTCCTTCCTCCAGTCACCTCTTTCCTCCTCCCAGTGCACTTCCTGTAGTAGGAAACTGGTCAAAAAAGAAAGGGTGTTCGTCACGAAGGACCCTTAGGTGGGAGGTTTGTAATTCTTCTTGGCAATTCTTCCTTGCAGAACTTCAAGCTTTGAGGGTAACAACAGCAAAGGAGCAGCTGGGGGGCTGGGGCGGGGACTGGGGAAGAAAGATGCTCATATTCTTCCCTGCTCCTGGAGCCAGAAGGAGGGCTGAAGTTTGCTGTGGTTCTAGAGGGATGACTGTGAACAACACATTAGGGGTGACGGCGGGGGCGGGTACTCCCGCGTTAAATACAATAGGGCCACATAAATGGGTCTCGCTGCAAGAGCTTTAAGCTATATTGTATTCGCACATTGTAAAGTAAAATTCAGGTTTCTTATTAGGTGTGTGTATACAAACACATGTGGATGCCAAGAAATAGAGACTTGCTTAGAGACTTGAGTTTAAATCAACTCTGGTGCTGCTCGACTTTCAAGGTTTCTGGGAACTCCTTCTGTCCCAGAGTGCAATAAATCAAGGAAAATTGAAATTGACTTTTAGATTGTTTTTTAGATCCAACGGAAACTGGGGAATCTTGTTGTGAGTGTTGCCAGGGTGAGGTGTGAAGGTGGATTTCTGTAGCGGTAGTTCTCGTGACAGGTGGATCATGATGCACACTCCTCTCTCTTCAAGAAGCAGCACTGCCCCTACTGTTTATACAGAGCAGGGAAGAGAAGGGCTTTTATATTTTCAAGTAAAATTTAAGGCTCCCAAAGAGGGTGTGTTTGAAACAGTGCCCTGAGAAGTGGAGGCACTCTCTGGGCCTGGAGTGAGTCTTTGTTCCAGCGCAGCACCCCTTCTCCAAAGGCATTGGCAAAATCTGTTCTGCACAAACGGTTCCACTCTCAGAAATCTGCAGATCTTAGATTTGTTTTCAGACAAGACTGGGAAAGAGAGCTCACTACCAGACAAATGGCAATTGGCATGTTGTCTTCCTATGAGCACTTTGAGATCACACAGCCCCTGGCTAGTGCAAAAGGAACCTCGCCCTCCACTCCTAGCTGACACCTGAATTTCATCTTTTCTAACACTCAAGTCATGCCTTGAGTTTGTGGATTGGATATCTATGGAGGAGAAGTGAAAAATCTGTGCTATTTTTTCACTACTCTGCAAAATTAAGAAGTAATCCTGGATGCCAAAACGATCCCCTCCTCTCGTTAAAAAAGTCAGGTATTTAAGTGGGGGATGGAGGGCAGAGAAAGTCTATGTCCTTTTTTTGAGCCTCTGTGAAGAGGCTGATTTCTGAGAAAAAGGTTATAGAAGAACCTGCAGCTATCTTTAGCCAGAGACTGAGCTGTTCCTGGAATGTCCAGTGTACCCTGGACCTCTGGATGCTCTGATGTGTGCTGGGGTGCCCAGGGCACTGGATTGACTTCTGTCCTCACAGCTTCCAGGTTGGGCTCATGACACAAAATGCACAGATTCACAGCTTTCCTTCCTGGCACTACAGGCATAAAAGAGAGTGTTAACCAAGGAATCATGAACTCTGAAGGAATTGGAGATCCTTAACGACCACATCCTCCTATCAGAAATTTGTATTCTAAAGTGTGAACTTCAGTGCGCACTTCAGTGTGCGTGCGTCTCTGTGTGTGTGTGTGTGTGTGTGTGTGTGTGTGTGTGTAGAATGCATGTCGTTACCAAATACCTAAAATGGTATGTGACCGCAAACAGATTAAATCCGGTTGCTTTGGACAGGGATGAGTTGAAAGCACCCAAGCGTTTTCGGGTGAATATCGCCATCCATCCATCAGACGGCCTCGCTGATGAGCATCGAAGATGAACCCGGGAGGACTGTCCCTTTTTGGCTGCGAAACCTGACGGACATAGGGGAGATTCTAGAAGAAAGAGCTAAGGAGGCCGGGGCGAAAAGAGGAAAGTCAGGGGTGGGGGAGCTTGAAAGGTAAACTGTTGGGACTGACCGGCTGGTAGGACTAGTTAGCGAAGCCAAGTGTTTAGTTAGGAAGTCAGGAAGAGAGATCTAGTCGGAGCTACATTCCGGGATTTGGGATGAAAAGAGAAAGCCAAGGAGCTCGGGTTCGCCGCTCCTAATCTGTTCCTTACAGACCCTAAATTGTATAGCGGAGCTTGTGGGGCAGGTGTAGAGGCGGCGTCCACCCCCATGTGCCCCACGTGCAGCCCCAATCCTACACGGTTTTCTCAAGCGGCTGGGAGGCAAGCGGGCGTTTCCCCCCTCCCACTGCGCCCTGTACCCACGCCACGCATCGCCAAGGAGAGCTATGGTGGCACGTGGAGGAGGGGCGGGTAGGCAGGGCGGCACCGTCACCCGGACCAGCATCTTGGAGCAGCCAATCTCACTGCTCATACTCTCCTCCCCACCGGCGCGGGAGCCTTGCTGTAATCCCCCGCCTCCCCTTCTCCTACAGTGAGGGGCGCTGGGTGGGGGACTGGGTAAATAATTGGCCTGAGGCCCAGCTTCCCGGCTTTCCCTCCACTTTCCCGCCGCCTGACTGCTCCCGGGGCAACGCAGCCCCTCGGGAACCTGAAACCAGGTAAAGTGGCCTCCGCCCCGTCCCAGGTCTGGCTGCATCCCCTCGAACCCTTGCCTGCCAGGCTCCAAGTGCGGGTTTTCTCCCTGAAGCTTAATCACCACCCCCATCCCCTGGCCAGGGCCTGGGAGGAAGAGATGCCCAGGCTCTCTTGTTGTCCCGGTCCCGCACGCCGACCTTGAAGGCAGAATACTCCCCAGAGTGCTGGGTTCCTGATATCCAGCCCGGGAGTGCGGAGAGTGAAGGAGGGACCGGGAGGGGAAGGCGGGGACGCGGTGGGTGAACAATCAATGGCTTAGCCTAGTTTCCCCGCAGGAGCTACCGCCCATTCACCGTCTATGCAGGCACCAGCTGGCGGCAGCATCTTTTAGGTACAAGCTGCAGGGAGGCAAAGGCTGGCTGGGGGGCAGGGAGCCCAGGGCGCTCCGCGGGACTCCAGCCTCCCCCCCCGCCCCCCGCTGAGCCCCAGCCGCTGGACTCTCTGGGCTTTACGAGGTTCAGTTACCGCAGAGTCCTCCATTAACACCTCCTCTGATTATTGAGAGTCTGGAAGGGCTGAACGCAGCCTCAGAGCGTTTCTCTGGGCACCGGCCCGCGTCTGTGCCCTCTGCCCACCCTTTCCTCCTCCCCCTCCCGATCTGGAAGCATAAACAGAAAATAAAAGACAGGTGGAGAGAGCTGAGGGTCAGAGGTGAGGGAATCAGATCAATTCCAATGGGGTGGTGGGGAGAGAGGAGGGAGAAATTAATTTCCATCCAACGCTTTATTTATTTATTTGGATTAACAGAGGGACACTCAGCGAGACGCGGGGACTGGCCCTCACCTCTGGTCGCCGCCTCCCGCTTTTCCTCGCCGAGAACCGAGTTCTTGCAGGGGAAACGTCTGATATCCGGACCTCAAGGTAAGACCCCGATGAAGATATTTTAGTCCGAGCAGCTTTCTGCCCTCGGAGCGCGCCCGGACGGCCGGGAGTTCCACGGACGTCTTGGGAGCCTACCCGAGGAAGGGCCGGCTTTGCTCCAAGCCGCGTCCCTACCTGAGGTCTCCGCGGGAGGAGCGGTTTGGACGCGCCCCACCGGCTGGGAGGTGCTTGGGGAAGCCTGGCCGTACCGCCAGGCTGATGCGCGGCTTTTCCCTGCCAGTGCAACCACCATTCCGGCGTGATCCACTCCTTTTCCTCTAAGAATGCTGAACGGTACCACTCTAGAGGCAGGTGAGTTATGCGCCAGGTTCCTTCTGGTGTTCTCAGCCCCTTGGGCCAGTGCGTATATCATGTGAGTGTGTGTGCGTGTGTGCGCGCCTTCGTTGGGTGGAAGGAAAAGGAGTGTGTGTTTGTCCTAAAAATTAAACCGCGCTTCGTAGGCTTAAAAATACACACTCTCTTTCAGAGTCTCCTGATGGGATTCCTCAAACCGTCTCCCTCCTTTTGCTTTTTCTCTTTTACTGTCTTTGACTTTCCTCAGGATCAGGGTCCGGGGCGCCAGGCGGAGGTCCTGGTTCCACTGATCCTCCAGTAGCCAGTGGCGCAAGGGACGAGTCTTTTTCTTGGAAGGAATGGAACAGGGGGGCGAGAAGACACCGTTTCTCGTCCGTGTAGGGCTTAATTGGAAACTGGCTTCACCCACATTTTGTTGTTGTTGTTGTTCAGTCCTAACCCAGCGCAGCCGTTTCTGCGCCTGATCTCAGCGAACACCATGCGGGACTTCTCCCTTTATTTCTGGGGAGAGGAGTGCAGGCGGCACAGCACATCTCAGGTAAAAGGGCATCAGATTTCAGAAGCGTGGTATTCTAGACTTGGCGGCGGCCCCTTTGGAGAAGAACCCAGGGGCTACAGAGGACAGAAATTTGAAGGAAGCAAAAGCTGGCGAGAGGCTTTTTAGTCCCAAAGGGTGAGGGTAGGCAGAGAAACACGCGAAAGCGCAGGGCCTCGGCCAGGGAGTAGCGCCCGGCGAGAGGCTGGCAAGGGTGCGCAGCTGGAGCGTGGCCTTGGGTCCCCCTTTCCAGGCAGCCGATCTCCCCTATCCCAGCTCTGCTTAGCTCACTCCCATTTGTCTTGAGGGAGACTCCCTGGAGTAGGACTGGATCAAAAGTACACCAGTGTAGCAGCCCCGGTATGAACCTGCCAACCTCAGTGTAGGGGGAAGTTTTGCCCATAGAGAATCGCGGTCTCCACTGTCAAGAGAAAGGCCCCAGCGCGTCCCGGCCATCTGCTCACCTTCCATCCAGCGCAGCCCGGGCATCCAGGGCCAGGTGGAAGGGCGCTGAAGGCATGGTTCCCAGCCTCAGGATGACACTGGCGTTTCACTGGGCCTTGGGGTGCTCAGGACAGTGCCAGAAGCTGGATACTGTTTTAAGAGCTGCACCTTTCAGACCAAAGGGGCTCCTCAACCAGCTTAACCGGGTCTGGAGGAAAGGTAATGCCTGCTTCTTTACAGGGCGAACTACAGGCACAGAATCATGGCCTCCAAAATTCAGGAAGAAAAAGACCTTAAGTCGCCTTTGCTCTCAAAACATGCACATTTGTTGGGTCACTTCCTCTCTCTCAACCCTGTCCCGTGGGTTTGCTTTCCCTTTCCTCTCCGCTAGGGAGTTCTACTCGGTTCCGGTTCTTTGCCCATGTGTATCTGCTTGCGCCCGGATCAAGGGCGCTACGGTCTTGTTGACCTTCATAGAGTTTCTAGGATCCCGAACTCCCAGTTCCAACTACTATGCTCCGCTAGAGTCCCGCTGTCCACTTTCCTAAAAGCGGCAACAGTAGCGGGATGGATGATGTCGGAATAGAGAGGGAAAGAAAGCTTAGTGGACTGCCTGTGCTCAGTTGTGAGGGAAAGCAGTGCTGGCGGAGGGGCCTGACCCATTATTCCTGGTAGAGCTTTGAATTCAGAGGAGATTTGAGATCCTATCCCCAAGGCCGGCGCGAGAGAGCCATATGCACCTGTCCCATCGAGTGAGCCAGGGGCTCAGCCCCAGAAACTGAAAAAGTCAACTCCCAGATTTTTATAGAACACTTGCGGGCCATTCAGCCTAGAATTGGGAGAAGGGGGAACACTTTTGTTTTGTCCCCAGCCGCCAGCCTCAGCCCCTCTGCTGGAGAAGTGAAAGGAGGCAGAGGTACAAAGATGCTCTCTTTATTTAAAGCGCTTATTTAAAGTCCTTTGAGAATGAGGAGTGGAGGGAGCTCTTAGGCAATCTGTCTTGGGGGCTCGAAGACAAAAAGAGTAGAACACCCTGGGTCGCACACCCAATTTGAGGGCATTCCTTCCCACCCTTCATGGACTTCCTCCTTAGGAGCTATGGGAGGAGGCTGGACCCACCGGGACCTATTTCCGCAGAGCTAACAAGGACCTCCCAAACTCCAGCGGGCCCCCGCCCCACCCCCAGCTTTCTCCAGATTCCCTGCATTCACTGAGAAGGAAGAATCCTGGCAGTCTGCTTCTTTACAGGAAGTAGCCAATGCCACTGGATACCGGAACTTACAACTTGGGTTTTATGAGAGCAGATTTCAACTTGGAAACTGATTGCAGAAGGTGTTCTGCCTTGCCTGTACCTAGATGATTAACAAATATGTGTGGAATAGAAGAATGAATGGGTGATTGGAGGGCTTATAGGACTTCCGGGTTTGGCTTCCCTGGAGACTCTGTTAAGTTCTGGCTTTTTTCCTGGTGTTGTTTAACTTTCCCTGCATGCCGTCTCCAAAGTTTTATCTCTTGCAAGGAAGCAGTGGCATTCTTGGGTGCTCTGTTGTTGATTTTGCTGAGCAGGCCAAAAAACAAGAACCAAACCTAATTTTAAACACCCCCTACTTTGGGGCTGGGAGAGGGTTTAGCACAAAGTAATTAGACAAAGCAAGTTGAGGTCCTGTCTTTAACTTTTTGCTTGAAGCTTCCTTGGGTAAATTGACTGAGGGGACTCTCAGAGATGACTCCTCCTCCTCCTCCTCTTTCTCCCTCTCCTCCTCCAGCTCTGAGTCAGTTTAGCCTCTGACTCGTGTGAAGGCAATCTGCCCCTTTGTGAGAGGACCTGCTGTATCTGAAAGGACTGCCGCCCCCAGCCCTCCTCAGGTCCCTTCTTGTGTGCACGTGGGTTTGAAAAGCTCATTGATTCCCATCCAAAGGGGCTAATTACATTACTTACGGTAAATAGCAGCCCTGCGGTCAGGTATAGCTGCCAAAGTAAGGAGGAGGGGGTGTCTCCAGCTTAGTTCACTTGATTGGCTTCATTTTTGTGTGAAATTGTGCTTTATGAGCTGTATTCTGGCACCGGGAGGACCTAAACTGCGTCCAGTCTGCAAATAACATTATTTTTGACCCTGAGAAAAAAGGAGGGGCAGCAGTGGAGTCTTGAGTTTCATGGAAGAGGCCACTCCAGCAGCCTCGGAAGGCAGCGCTTTGGGACAGGAAGTCAGGCTGCTGCAGCAGGGATCCTTTCCTCCCTCACTTTATTCCTGCCTGCCTTCCTTCCCCTTTTCCTCATCTTCTCCCTTCCTTTTTTCTTCCCTCTCTCCCTCCCCCTCCCCCTTCCCCTTCCTCTCTCTCTGGCTTCTCTCCCGTCGTCTTTCTAGCTGTGGCTACAGTTCCCTGTCGGGCTCCCCGGGCAGAGGGAAGCGGGTGTGCGGCCCGGTGGCCCCTCTGAGGTACCTAGGATGTGCCAGGACACAGGCACCGCAGTCCCGGGAACGGCGGCGGGAAGTAGTGGCGAACGCAGGCTGCCGCCGGGAACCAAAGGAGCCGAGAGCGGCCCACGCGTCCTCCTCTCTGGGTAAAGCCGCGTCCGTTCCTGCCGCTGCGCTGTGCTTCGGACCCCTAGGGGGCCTCCGGCCGTTTGAATGAATCGACAATATCAGAGTATTGTGGACACTTTTTAATGGGGCCGGGGAGGAGCCGCCGCTACCGGGAACAGAGGGCGACAGAACAATCCCACCTCTTGTGAGGAGCAGGTCTGCCATTCTGCTTGTCAGTTCTCACCTTCCCCTCCTCCACGGCAAAGAGCCCTTTTCACACCCTTCAGAGTCTGCGGGTGCGCCCAGTGTTACGAGTCCCCTGTCCTGCCGGGGTAGTGGGAGCAGCACGCGATGGGGCTAGCGCCCAGTCCTGCGGGGGTAGGCGCCAAGCTTCCGGGAGTCCCCAGGTCGCTGCCCACATCGGCAGCTTTCAAATGAGACATCAGAATCTCCGGCAGCTCTCCTTCCAACCTGAACCAGGCGAGAGAATAAGCCGCCCGACGCCCAAGACGCAGCTGCATACCTATGTGTACAGGTCCATGCTCTGTCCCCTACACTCTGATCTTCTCGAAGAAAATTGTTTTGCCAAAAGTAACCCTGAGAAATGGAGGTGCTCCAAACGACCTTTTCACTTTGGAAGAAGCCAGCACCGAGTAGGGTCTCGGGCCTTCAAGAAGGTGAGCCAAAGGGATGAATTGCCAGACAGCTGCTTTTAAAAAGTGGGTTGAGGAAGATCGGATGGAGAGGAGAGGAATCAGCATTATTTCCACTTTAGTAAAGTGCTTACATTTCAGCTCAGTATTTATGTATTTCGGGTGACACTCCTGTGAGCTGGGGATGAAAAAGTCCACAAGGAGGAAACCCAAAGTGTGGAGTCGATATTCTGTGTGTTCTGAGCCAAGGTGTGATCTTGAACTCGGATCAAATAGGAGGGTTCTAGGCCTCCTGCACCAGGGCGGGGACAAGAAGAGCTCCTTCTCCCCTTTTAAACATGACTGCTGGGAACTCTTGGAAGGGTGTGTGTGTGTATGTGGAGGTAAATGCCCCTCCTCCCGCCTCCCCGCTCTCTATCCCCCCACCCCTTTGTAATGTTTGTCCTGCTTGCCCATCGCCAGGGGGTTGAGAGGAGTATGACAGGTCTTTGTTGTCTGAATAAAAATCCATGGCAGCTCCGGGGAGAGAACTCCTCCTACTAAATTATCAAAAATGGGCTGGCTTTAGTCTCTTAACAAATTGGACACAGCTCAGGCAGGAGCAGTCCCCAACCCAACCTACAGGCGCTGGGAACTTGCAAGCAGCCAGGGAACACTGAAAATAGCACTTCTTTTTCTTTCTTTGTGTTCAAAACTATTTTCTTTCTTCACCAGATTTTGTTTTCCTCCCCCCGCTGCAGTTGTTTCCCATTAGTAACTCGATCTCTCATAGCAGTAAGATTCGCCTTCTACGCCTCCTTTTCCCTCCGCCCGTGTTTGTTTTCTGCACATCTCTCCTTCAGGGAACTGCTGAACTTCCCCTCTCCCCCAATTTCCACTTCTTTTTGCTTCTTCCCCTGCCCCCCAGGCAGACGGATTTCCACTTGGTCTCTTTCTCCTCCTCCTCTCTCTCCCTCTTTCACTCCGTCCCCGAGCGTCTCTGCGCTCCCACAGCACAGCGCTCTCGGGTCCCTAGTCTCCTTCACTCGGATGAGCTGAGAGCCCCAGGCGTGTGTATATGGAAATAGTGGGGTGCCGAGCAGAAGACAACTCGTATCCTTTCCGCCCCCCAGCCATGCTCTTCCACGGGATCTCCGGAGGCCACATCCAAGGCATCATGGAGGAGATGGAGCGCAGATCCAAGACTGAGGCCCGTCTGGCCAAAGGCGCCCAGCTCAACGGCCGCGACGCGGTAAGGAAGGGCTCCGCCGCGGCGGTAGCGGGGCACCCCTGCGCCCTCGGTTAAGCCAAGCCGACTGCCTGGTGGGTGGAGGTCGGGGGCGGCGGGTCGTAGAGACATCTGCTTGAGGCTGGCGGGTGGATTTTCTCCCGTCCACTTAGGTCTGCAGGGCTAAGAAACGGTCCTTTTTCTGAATCGAAATGTCTGCACTAGCTGGCTATCCTCTCTCGCAGCCGATTCCGAAAGAGCAGGGAGAGGCGCTGGGAGGAGGAGTGGGGCGGTGGGGGCGTTCTAGTCTGCAGACTTCGAGGTTCCTCGATTCCGAGCCGGGCGAGGATCCGCAGCTCTGAGGGCAAGCTGGGCGCAAGCGGTAGGAGGACGGCGCGCTGCCGAGGCGTTCGAGCCAAGCAGGAACCCAGGTGGCCTGAGTCTCTGGGCCTGATGACCAGACCGTTGGAGTTGATTCGGACGCCACTGGGTCACTTCCAGTTCTCCAGAAGCTCGGGGCTGGCGACCCTAACCGAGAGATTTTCATGGGTTCTGGCATCCCGACTCAGTCCCTCTATCCAGACAGCACTACATTTAGCGCCGGGGCCGGGCGGGTGTCCTGTCTAGGGGGAAATCAAATAAAACTTAACGGAGGAGCGCGCCCAGTAGAAACTCATGAACTTTATAACCCTTAAACAAGCTAATCAACTACCACTGTTTCTACTGTCCATAATAATTAAGTCATGTCCTCTTAATAAAGGAAACCAATTACTTATCTAAGTGCTTCCCTTTCCATGTTACTAACGGGAGGGGGGAAACTACAGAAGTCTCCGGAAATGATTCCAGCAAAACATAGCTGTGTAGATCTTTTGGCACCACACTAAAACTTGTATCCGAAACTAATCAGGAGACTGCTCTACCCTCGTCAGCGGGATTTTGGGTCAGGCCAGGTAGCCCAACTAGTGAACGCGTCTATATTTGTAACCCTCATTAAGTGCCGGCGCCCCTGGTCGGAGTAAGTGACTAAACTTTACTTTTTCAGGCCCTCTGAAATTTCGTGGGGGAAGTTCAACCCATTTCTGTTGGTCTTGAGGGAAGTGTCCGGAGGTTAACTTCTTTTCACTTTTTCTGGTCATTACGTTTAAAAACAAATAAACCCAAACCCAAATTTTGCAGCGGCTCTGGGGTCCTCAAGGTGGGGCTTACCATTCTCAGTCGGGTCAGTGGGGACCCAGGAGGAAAGCTTAACTTGGGCACTAAACAGATTTTCAAGACAAAGGTCTCAGTACGCCTGCTGCTGCTAGGGAAAGAGGGGACTATACAGAGGGGACTGGACAACGGACCCTTTTGGGGAACAGCCACTTTACCCACTTATTGGGAACGGGACCAATAGCCCTGAAAATTAGGGAACAGCAGAGTCTGCCAAATATATCTCAATCAAAACAATGTCGACCAAGTTATGAGCACGGGTCCAATAATCTCTTTTGCTTTTGATTTCAATGCTGCTTATAAGAATTTAGAGAAATCAAATTATAAGATTGTTTGTTTAAAAATAACCTGTGCTGGTTCAAATTTCCTTTCTCTCCCCAATCATTTCGGTTGTTTTATTTTGTGTGCGTCGAAAGCCACACTTTCAGGTTGTAATTACTTGAATTAGGAAACTATCACCAAACTATAGTTAAAATTCTCCCAGTCCCTTTTAAGCAAGGCTCCGGATGGCCGAAATGTCTTGAGGTTAATAGTCCCGGGAGGACGCGAACGCCGGTTCAAGCAGACACGGAAGAAAGCGAGCAAGCCGCAAAGGAAGAAATGACAAATGCTTCCGCCTCCCCCCCCCCCCGACCCCCCGACGTTTGCCTTTGTGCAGTGGCCCTTGGCCCCTGCCGTGCTCCCTGCTCTGCCTGGGGGAGAACCCCGCATCCTGCGGCGACACCGCGCGCCCTTCTCAGCCTTGCGGTGTGCTTGCTTTGCAGGGCATGCCCCCGCTCAGCCCGGAGAAGCCCGCTCTGTGCGCCGGCTGCGGGGGCAAGATCTCGGACAGGTACTACCTGCTGGCTGTGGACAAACAGTGGCATCTGAGATGCCTGAAGTGCTGTGAATGTAAGCTGGCCCTTGAGTCCGAGCTCACCTGCTTTGCCAAGGACGGTAGCATTTACTGCAAGGAGGATTACTACAGGTACTCCCCTACACCCCCACTTCTTACGCCCGAGAACACCCGGTGGGTCCATCCGTCTCCGCCCGGAATCCCCTCTCCGCCCCCCACCTTTTGCCCCATTCCGGGAGCAGTTATCATTTCGGAGACCAGGGAAACCCACTCACATGCCTTCAAGCTGCACTCTCCCTGACCGGCGGTAAGGATGGGTGGGAGGGACATTCAGGGTCTAGAGCGTTATCAGTGAATACCACACTCTCCCATCACTTCTCAGCTTGGCTGGCGGAACTTAGGGGAATTGGGGGAAGAGTAAATCGACATGGTCTCCGTCGACCGAGACTTGAATGGGTTTTTGTTTTCCGCTTGCTACGAATTGGGCAGGTTCTGCGCCTTGAAACCGAACTAGTGGCCCGGGAAGCAGCAGCAGAGAATTAGCTTTTTCCAGGTGGCAGGAGACTTTGTAAATGACTATGACAAGGAATACCTGCCATTGCCAAAACCCAAGCCATTCAGTTCCGAGTTCCTTTTATCGCGAGTTACAACCATGTACGCCACACTGGAGAGAAAACTCAGCGGCAGGCGTCTTTATTGATTCTTCTCAGTTCTGTTTCTGGATTGAGAAAGACAGAACTACGTGTAGGTGACCTAGCTCCGCTCTCAGCCCACGCAAGAGAGGTGGTTAAAAAAATAACATCCTTAACTCTACAAAATTGTCACTTTCCAGAACTGTGTCCGCATGCTTTCCCGCACACTTGCACATCCAGGAATAATTATATCTTCCTTCATTCACAGAATATTTTGTAATTGAGTAAGCGTTTTCACTTGGCATGGCAATTTAATATTCTAGTGCTATGAGTTGGCTAGTGCTGGCTTGCTTTTAATTTTTAATTTTTAAATTTTCCCTTTATAGAGAATAAAACTAAGGCTTAGTTGCCTGATTCTTCTGACTTTCATGTAAGGATCCTTTGTCTTGGTTCATCGGAAAAGGTCGATGAGCAAATAAAATTAATGTCCACTGTCCTGTCCTCCTGGAACCCTTCCAGGTCTCAGTCTCAGGCCACTGCAGACAAAGCCCAGGCGTCGCGGGTGGGAGATGGCTCTGCCTTGCTTCAACTAGCGCCCTGACTCAACTGTTTCCTTCCAGAAGGTTCTCTGTGCAGAGATGTGCCCGCTGCCACCTTGGCATTTCCGCCTCGGAGATGGTCATGCGCGCCCGAGACTCTGTGTACCACCTGAGCTGCTTCACCTGCTCCACGTGCAACAAGACTCTGACCACGGGCGACCATTTCGGCATGAAGGACAGCCTCGTGTACTGCCGCGCCCACTTCGAGACCCTCTTGCAAGGAGAGTACCCACCGCAGCTGAGCTACACGGAGCTGGCGGCCAAGAGCGGCGGCCTGGCCCTGCCTTACTTCAACGGTACCGGCACCGTGCAGAAGGGGCGGCCCCGGAAGCGGAAGAGCCCAGCGCTGGGAGTGGACATCGTCAATTACAACTCAGGTGTGCCCCCTGCCCTCACCCCTAGCTCAGTCCCGGCCTCAGTTTCCCTGAGGAAAATGCGTAGGGCTCCTTCCCCGTCCAAGGTCTTGCTGCAAGAGGGTGTTTTGCCCAATGCCTCTGTTCTCACAACAACTCTCCCTCACTCCGAAGGAAGGCAGAGAGGGAGAAGGAGGGGGAGGGGGAGGGGGAGGGGAGGGAGAGGCAGCGCTTTATTTAGTTTGTGGCAAAAAAACACATTCATAACCATGGGGCTGTAGTGACTTCCCCCAAACAGGCAGAGCCAAATCCTTGTTGCCCATTAGTTAATGAGCCCATTAGTTTCTGGCTCCCAGTTGGAGCAAAACAGCCCCAGGGCAATTCCTTTGTGGAGGCCAAATTATAGATCCTGGAGGAGGTTTCCTAAATACTGAAGGAAAAAAAAATCTTCAGAGCCCAACCCCAGTCTGTCTAGAGGGGCCAGAGGCTGTGGTCACCAGCCCAAAGTTAATCAGGAACATAGTTGGCAAGAGTGTAGAAAAACCTAATCCCTGATCTTGGCAAAAGGCCGCTGTAGGGTTGGGAATCACTCTCCACAGCTGAGCTGGTCTGTCTCTTTCCTAAGTCAGAACATTCATCCAGCCGTCTCCTTCCCAGTGTCATAGAACATCCAGATATCCAGAACCCTGGCAAACTGAAAGAACCTTCAGGTCAGGCCCCCTGAGGAGACTTAATGGTCTCTCAGGCCATTCATCTATACTCAACCACCTCTCTCTTCATTAAAAACAGGTCAAGAACACATTCTTCCTTGCTTTGGGAGAGACACCTATCATGTATCAGTCTCTCACATGCACCAGTTTCCCACTCTTGGTAGCCTGTCCCCACTTCCCATTCTCCAGGTGAGGACTGTCATCGGCCCTACAGATGATAATCTAACTCTGAGCAGAAGAGAAGCTCTTCTTGAGTCCCAATCACTGGAAAAGAAGTTTCAGAAAGCCCTGGCCAACGTTTTGGGAGCACTAAGGACTTTCAGTGCCCTGGTCCAGACCTGGCTGAGAATCTCAGCAGACTGACACTCAGGACAGGCAAGACCATTCTGTTGGAAGGGACCTTGAGGACTGTTATGGCAACCCCACTCGATTACCATAAACGCTCCAGATACCAAACATGGGCACCCCAGAGCATAGGATCCTGCCTGTTTTTCTCTTCAGTTCCCAGGGCCTGGTGTGATGCCTGACATTGCTAGTCAGTGGTAAAGCACAGTGTCCAGCCAGTTAAGTCACTGGCCCAAGATCACACAGCCAGTGTGAATTTGGAGCTAAGAGTCCTGCTCTGAGTTTAGTTTTCAGGGTAACCCACACAGGATGAGCAGCCGCTTCCTCAGACCTCCCTTAGGTTCTCTCCTGGGGTTCTCTACCACCTGATCTAACTGAGAGGAGAATTCTTTATGGGCAAGCACAGCAGGTGGCCTTGCAGGGAGCAATGGGGAGCAATGGGGAATGCTGTGCAGCAGCACTTGTCCCTAGGGAGTTCAAGCCAGGGACCGAAGGAAAAGGACCTGCCGACTCACTGTAAATCTCACCGGGGTCGGTCAGTCTGTGCAAGGGCAGTAGGTAAAGCCCCGGGTTTTGCCAACCCTTGGTAGTGGCCGTGCCCTCACACTGGCCCCTGCTGTGCTGGGGCAGGAGATTTGGTTAGGGGCCACTTTGCCCAGTAGGCTTACTTCATCTTCTTTGATGTGTGGTCCCAAGGGCAGGGCAGGCAGGGCACTAATTGTTCTTTATTAATAGAAGATGACATTGGAATCTCAAGCCACTCACCAAGGCCCTAATGAGAGAGAGAGAGAGGAGAGAGAGAGGGACTCATGTACAACTATGGAGTTTTGTGAAAGAAGGGCTCTCTTAGCCCAGATAAAATCCAGAAGGGTTAGGATTTCTAGTCCAACAGTAGGCAAGCCTGACTTATTGATTATTTAATCTAATTAGCTAAATTTGATTTCACCTTGGATCTTCATGTTAGACAGATCCAAGGAGCTTTAAGAACAGTAGAATTTAGATTCTTTTACTCCTCTGAAAATAACTAGAGAGTACAAATGTATTTTTAAGAAGAATACAAGTCTCCTTCTCAGTCACTTAGGTTTTAGTTTGCAAATTAATGCTGCTACAAGTTGAAGAGAAGGTTGCTTTTGTCTTGCTCCCAAAGGAGGGAAAAATTGCTGAGGCCCCCTTAATCCAAGTTTGTACCTTGCACCACTACAAACTGGATGCCTCTTAGTTAACATCTCCATCCTTTCTGTATTTTTCCCAGAGATGCTAGTAAATAGTATATATATTTTAAAGATCAGGTTAAAATTATCTATGGGAATTGGTTTGAAGATACCTGACCAGAAATCAGCCCGTCATTTAAAACAGTGCTTATGAATCTAATGCCACTTTGTTCCAGAACTAGGGAAAGAAACCCTTCAGCAAATTAAACATATGTTAAAACGTAAAAAATAAAGTGAATCCAGTTTTAACTCATTATTTTAGCCTTCTTTGGATTTTATCTGCCATCTCTCATTAAATGTAAACAAGTCTCATAAAGGATAAGGTTGATACTAAACCAAGTATTATTTACACAATGATAAGTTTTAAAAATGTGCAGAAAACATGTTTGTGATTCAAAGAATCTCAGAGAAGTTGTGAAACTTGGCAGAGACCAGCTAGTGCTTGACATAGGGCAAATGGCTTTTAATGAGAATATCCCTAGTTTCGTTTATCTCTCTGTACAAATTAATCAGGCAGATATTTTGGAAAGAGACGAGGGAAGTTTACCTGAAATGCTAGCTTGAAATAAAGCCCTCCAGGATGAGAAAAAGATTTAGTTTAGGATGGGAGGCTCTTATTTGTGTAATTTAAACATTAATTGAGAGATTAAACTTTTGCCACTTCTCAAAATATCCTTTCCTTAGGTCCTTTCTTCCTATCCAAACTTTTAAGGCTCCTGGTAGTTAAATTAGCCTGGCACTGACCCCTAGTGGTCTTCCAGGAATCAGTTAATTCTCAGAAGGTTACATGCCTTCACAGCAGACACTCACTTTAGGGTGGGTGTCCATTGCATAAGAGACTGGAGATAAAATACTTAGACCTTCTCATTAACTTTATAATACTGGATGTGAACTTACAGGTAGATATTTAAGACAGTTTTAAGAGTTATCATGTCATCTCATAATTCAGGGAGTGGGGGAACCCCCTACGGCTTTAGAACTAGGCCTTGGAGACACATGGTCATTTGCAAGTTTACATAATGCATGTGTAGTTAAACATAAATAATATCAGATAATGTACTGTTACTCTGTAGAATAAATACGTGTCTCTATTAAGTTGCATAACATGAGATAACAGTCACAGGAAAATCACATATCGTAATATTTGTTTAATAAAGACCCAACGAGCTATCTCCTTACACATTGGATTGTATATTTTATGTGGAAACAAGGGCTATGACTATTTAACATACTAAAGTGCTCTGCTGAGTTTTTAATCAGCAATAATGGATATAGAATGTGTATTCAGGGAAGCAATTTCATTAAATCTTACTACAACTATTTTTCATAAACTTCATTTTAAGAACTAATGATTATATAATCAGGCTGGGGATCATATTCTTACATATTACCCTGGTATGGAGTGGGGGGAAAGATGGCTAAGGGGATTATTTAAACACCAAGTCTTCTGTCCCAAGTGTTAAATTCAATTTGATGTGTTGTTTAGGAAAGATTACATGTTACATATGATAGAAAAGAAATCTTACTTGACGAACCCTCCAATGACTAACGTGTGCCTCTTTGACTATTTTTTGTGGGTATATTTGTAATATGGTTATGAAATATGGCTCAGTTTACTGGAGACAAGTATAGTTTTATAGTAGGTCATAGAGATGCTGTTTCATCCATTTGAGGATATGAAAGTGCAATTCTGTAGAATATTTGAACTTGACATATCCCCACTGGGCCAAAATAGGATAAAATGTAATGCATACTCTTTCTGTTATCTCTGGATATATGGTACTCTTTCTGGTGGAGTTTAAGAAGCCTGTGTTTCACATTCGAATGTATATATCTGACTTGGATTCCACTTCAAGTTGATTTAATTTTGCATTAATACTCACTTGTAATTTTACTGATGAACAAAGGGCCCAACATCTTGACTGAATGCTTCTTGAGCTCCTGGCCCCTGTCTGACTCAGGGAATCAATCCAAAGGTGAATATGGGATAGGCATTTCCCTCAATGGACTCACCTGTTCTTTTGCCAAGGGTGTCCTCCTGCTTATTGGTCTTATGGAAATACAAACAAAGGAGGCATTCATTTCTGCCTAGTCTTGTTACATTAGGAGGAATTTCTCAAGTGAGTTTTATATGTGGCTGACCTCTTGGTTGATGACTATAAAACTTATGTATTTCTGTAAATATGCTGATTTGCTGAATATTTTTAAAAAAGTAATTCTAATTCTGTCTAGCAGGCAGATAATACTTCGTTAAGCGGATTGGAAGAGCTCATATTAACGGATGCCTCCCCTTTTTAAGATCCAGGTTTCTTTCTCCCTGGAATGACATGATCAGGATGGTTTTACACTTTTTATTATAAAACAGTACAAGGCAGAATGATCAGATCTAAATTTATATCAGATAACTATCTGAAGGAAGGGTTTAAAGAGAAAAAAAAACTGCCATGCTCTTTAATTTGTGAAGTTGGCTAAATCAGTAAATATTTCAAAAAAATCTTTTCATTTTGCGATTGTATTTCCTATGCAGAGCCAGTAGATTCTTGGAAATGACCCTTTAAATGTGTAGCTTTACATCCTGGGGATAATGACTTTCTGGCTTGTTTCAAAGACTGGGTTGTTTTGCCCTGGGTGCTGAGCAAGTCTTTGTAAGAGGAGAGAAAATGCCGCCCTCTCTCTGCCAGGCCAGCCAGGGGCACAGCTCACATCCCACTCACACACATCTGGAGCAAAAGGGACTAAGATATGAGCAGAGAAATAAGCACCATCAGTGTCTCTCAACTGTGAGCTGTGGGGAGCGCTTCAGGCATGAACCGTGTGAAGACAAGTCTGGGCTCATTCTCTTTCAGAAATATTTATTAAAATCACTCCAGGGGAAAAATATTTTCTTTCTGGCATAGCCCTGTGTTAACCAGTCATAGCTAAAAGCTGAAACAAATAATATTCTTATGTTTACATAAGAAATTCACAGATTTTAAATTTCTAACTTCTCCCCCTTTTCAGCCTTTTCTAACTTTTTCCTGACTGAGAGAGCTCCAGCAATATGAGATAAGGCTAACCATTAGAACTGACCTAGATGCTTCCTTAGTTGTTGGGCTCTCAGAAACTTTCAGACTTGAGAAAGTGGTAATACTTTTTTCTTTACTCCTCATGACAATAAACAATACCTTCAATGTGTCTCATTCCAGAAATACAGAAAAAGGGTAGAGTCTTAAAGCACGGTGAGTGTGGGCAGTGGGAGGCTGGTACTCATAACTGTGTTACAGAAGAGTTTCTTCCTCTCACTCTCGTAGGTCTCTCTCACTCCCACTTTACTACTTAGGGTTTGTTCATATTCTCAAATTCTTCTAGCTACCATTAAGCCAAAGAGAGGATTGCATTAATATTTTTCTATTACATAAACTTTGGTTATATCTACATTAACAGATGAGTTTGGCTTACTTTAGCAATTATCTTCTTTATTTTTGTTTAGATACGATTCATAATTGGGTTGACAGCCTTTTTTTACTGCTGCTTTATTACCATAGCAGTGTCATACAGCCTGCCATCATGTCAGCGAATGCAAGAATTTCCATTGAGCAGTTGTTTTGTTCACTGTTACTGCAACAGGTTGTAATGAGAATGAGGCAGATCACTTGGACCGGGACCAGCAGCCTTATCCACCCTCGCAGAAGACCAAGCGCATGCGAACCTCCTTCAAGCACCACCAGCTCCGGACCATGAAATCCTACTTTGCCATCAACCACAACCCGGATGCCAAGGATCTCAAGCAGCTTGCCCAGAAAACAGGCCTGACCAAAAGAGTTTTGCAGGTAAGACGCGTCCATCATTGACTGTGCATACATTTCCCTTCCCCTTGCCAGTGAAAATAGTGTTCTTCCCTATTTTGCTTCTTACTAGTTTATCTTACCTATCTCCCTAGAGGGTGTACTGAGATTTTGCAGGGGCTTCTTGGAGGGTGCTCAAACAGAGACCTAGGTTCTTTTTAAATACAGCCACATTCTCTCTGCATATGTGGAGATGGGCCCTCCAAAGGCAGCACAGCTTGTCTCACTGCTGTGCAAATGCAAGTGATGTTATTTGCACAGCCTGTGGCTCTATGGATTTCCATTAATATTATGCTCAGTGCACAGACTTGAGAGGGACCTGTTGGTGCTGTCTTAACTCAGCAAACTTTTGGCAGCCTCACTCACCTTCCAACTTCAGGTGGATCCTTTTTTCCACTCCTGAAAAGCCAAAAATATGGTTAGTGTTTCAGCAACCAATTGGAGCAAGTATTTTTCTGCCTTAACAAACCATAATTAAAAACAAAATACTGAGAGTTAGTTCTGCTGTCCAATTGATTACCTAAACTTATCATGGTAAGAACATGTAACTAATGAAAGTATAATAGATTGCTGTGCCTGTGATCTTCTCTCACTTCTTGGTGACAAATAGCAGGCATTTTAAATTCTGCTAAACAGTTTCAGGCTGTTTAAGGTCTGTGGCCCTTCCTATGTGAAGAATATTCACCATGTGTTAGGCTCACAAATGACTTGAAGTCTGTTTCGGGGACGTTCATTTCATATGAGTGATTCTTACTTTGCCATACTTTCAATGGCCTTGCTTCCTCCCTTTCTCAAAAGTTAACAGTTGAGGAATCACGGTGTATTTCCCACACTTTATCACCATGTGTTCATTTCCATGGTATATCCACGTAAGCATCAGTTGTTCCAAGTGGCACTTATTAATGCGAGACGGTGGAATAAGTGCAGTTGAGAGAGAATAAATCCGTAGTGTTACTTGAATAACTCTGTTTTAAAAGAAAGGAAAAAAAGCCCCTTTTCTCCCCCCAAAAATCACAATTATATTTAAAAGGAGAGACATATATCAGAAAAAAAAAAAAAAAGAAGAAGAAGAAGAAAGAAAGAAAAAGAAAGAAAAAAGAAATCTAAAAATGAACATCGGTAAAGAAATCAATTGGGATTGGTTTGCAGGTTTGGTTCCAAAACGCGCGAGCCAAATTCAGAAGGAACCTTTTGCGGCAGGAGAATGGGGGTGTTGATAAAGCTGACGGCACGTCGCTTCCGGCCCCGCCCTCAGCAGACAGCGGAGCTCTCACTCCACCCGGCACTGCGACCACTTTAACAGACCTGACCAATCCCACTATCACTGTAGTGACAGCCGTGACCTCTAACATGGACAGCCACGAATCCGGAAGCCCCTCACAAACTACCTTAACGAACCTTTTCTAACATTGGTTTTTTTTTTTAATTCTTCCTCTTCTTTTTATTATTATTATTTTATTATTTACAAGACTTTTTTTTTTCTTCTAACCCACAAGATATTTGGGGAATAAAAATAACAGCTTGGTGTGTAGCATCTGCAGCCACTTGGCAAATGAGTTTACAGTATTGTCTCCTTTAAACGAATATATTTTGTCTATAAAGTGTATTTGGATTTTTTAAAATTAATTAGGTCTTTCAGTTGGTAAGGAGAGTTTTTGAATAATTCTAATAAGTGCCTCTTAAAATTATATGTTACTTATTTCCAGAATCTCGAAGAAAAAAAAAAGAGTGGTATTATTATGGGCAAATAATCATATTCCCAGTTAAATGATTAGGTTAATAAAGAACCAGATAATTAATTAGTTAATTTTTAAATCTTTCAATTATATTTGTGATTACAGAATTTCGAAAAGATTACATTTTTTAAATTTTGAAACTGAAAACTTGTTTTGAGCATTTTTATTTCTTACCTAAACTGTTAATTTAAGTGAGGAATATAGACATTTTAGATAGTAATGATTAATTAGGTGGGAAATCTATTATAGGAATGTGACTTTTCCTTCTCTTAGGGATGTAGAACTCAAAAACCTTTTTACTTGGTTATTTGTTTTTCAGCATTTGAAAAATACTTAAACTCCCTGTGTATCCATGAAAATGCCACATAGATTTTGACATTTCATACTTTTAACCTCCTAAAGTGAAAAACAATAGCTTGGAAACCATTCTTTCTAAATTACTTTTTTTCCCAGGGAAAATGGAAATAAGCAAAATATAATTTTTTAAGAAGTAAAAAAATTCAGTATAATTTAATTAATAGCTCTATTAATTGGGTTCAGCTGTACCATGATATTGTATCTGGCATTCTATATGAATAATGTTAAAAAAAAAAAAAACCCAGCCTGGTAGACTAATACCAACAATTTGTTTTGTTTTATTTTATTTTGGCATAGGTTGACTTAGGTATTGAAAATAACTTTTCTGACACTAGAGATTTGAAGTTATTAGTCTTAAAGTAGATAAACTCAGAAGCCTTGTGGATGCTGATCTGAATATATTTCCTAGTTTACAGTAGCATTTTTTTTTCTTTTAATTTAAGCTAAAATCTGAATGGTCTGGGCAGTGGTGAACGTTCATCTATTGTGCTTCTGTTGTAGTTAAATACCAATTAGATTGTGGATTTCCTAAAAAATAAATAAATAAAAATCAAAAAGAAGTCAAGATACATGTCTTGCTTTGGTGGATTGTTAAGAATAACTTTGCACATATTCTCCACTTTTTGGACCCCTTACATCTCCTTCGGTGGTCCAAGTGGCTATTTAATAGATTTTAAAGGTGTCCTTCTGGCTGTATAAATGTGTGGTTACATATTGACAGTTCACTGCCCACATTAAAGTGCATTATTGTAACTTTTGCTCAGGGTCTTTAGAAAATTAGCACAGAAAGTAGCTTATTTTTTAAAAAAAAAGATGATGGAAGATAAGTTAACACTGTAACAGAAGAAAGGTGTGATTGCCATTATATATTTAGCAAGTATGGTTATCATCTTATATGGAGCTTAAATCTTGACGTTTCATATTTCTATTACATTTTGGGCATTTACCACTAACCAGACCAAACAACCTTGGTAAGGCTGAGATCTTATTAATACACTTTTACAGGTAAAATATTGACACTTATAAATTTTGTTCTTTGACAGAACAATATATGGTACTATAGATCTACTTTATTAAGTAGACTAATTATAACTCAGTTCTCCTATGTGCCTTATGATATAACTTGGAAGTAAGTTTGTGAAAAATCAGGATATATGTGTTGTTTGTTAAATTAACTGTTTTAAACCCTTTTGACACCTCACTAGTTTTGTACTGTTTTACCTCTTATTTCTGAAACTCTTTTTATGGTGTATCCTGTTAGAGGGGACAAACATGTCATAGAAAGCAGTTGTGCACTCTTTCAAATATAGTTGATAAATTCAATAATCTTATATATTGAGCTTCGTGTTTATAGTACAGTAAGTGGTCTAGCAAAATTGTCCATGTTTCTTTGTTTATGGATAAATGCATTGTATAGAAACTATTTCCCCTAAATATTTATGGACCAAACAATTGTGATATATCCTATTAAATTTGTGTGAATAAACCATTTTGAATCTAAGGAGTTTTATTTCCCATCAGTTTTGTTTAAGTTTTAATTGTGCTAGTGTGTTCCAGTATCTATATGTAAAAGCTATTCAAATGGTAATACAAAATTTTTAGAAATATTTAAACATACAAATAGTTTTTAGATTTCCAAACTTCTGATTCATATTAAATGTTACACATTGTTACACATGCAGTGTAATTCAATATAGAAATACCTTTAAATATATTTGCTTATAATAAAAGTAATGCCCCACTGATTTGGCTCAGTCCAATTTTTAGAATAAAAAGGATAATTAGCAGATAAAGTAATTGCATGGAAATAAACCTTAAATATGATTAAGATTTTATGTTAGGTCTATTGAGCACAAATGGATATTTGTAAATCTAAATAGAAATTGCAGACCCCTAAAAGCCAAGTTGCTCTGTAGTTAATAAATTGTCACTATGATTTTTTTCAGGGAGAACAAATCTTGGGGCATTACAGCCAAACATCCCGACGTTTGAAAATTCCCTAAAGTATTAAAAGAAGGGGAAAAGTTTGATCGGAAATCCACTGCAGTGAAGACAAAGACACTATTAGGTTATGATAATCATACATTAAAAAATTTATTGAGCCAAAAAAAAAAGAAAGAGAGAGAGAGAGAGACTTAAATGTCATTTACTGAATGTTAACAAAACTTGTGTTCTTTATGGTGTCTAACACAACTGAAGGCTGAAAATTATATGGTTTAAACAAAATTAGATAAACCATGTACAAAACCAGAGCAACCTGGCAGTAATATGCCCACCTCATATTTGAAAAAAAAAATTATTATTGAAAAATTTTCACACATTTGTCAAGCACCAATAGTTGTAAAATAAAGTCCAAAACATTCATTTCACCTGCTTGCTAATGTGTATTAGTCCTGTTAATGGCATTTTCCAATTGTAAATTCAAAGAAAAGCTATCACTCATTTAAGAGTATAGGGATCAAAACCCAGTAATTTTAGTATTATTGTTTATTACTTCCTTTTTAAACAGAAATCTCTGCATGCACTTTTACATCTGTCACCTCTAGTGTACACTTCTGTATGATGACTTATCTTTGCTGTTTCTTGTATGATAAATAGCTTTCATTAATAAACATTTATTTGATGCAAACATAGTTAACTTTATGTTAAACACACACTGTTGAAATTAATTTTGAACACTCTTAAAGAGGCAGCACAGTACATTTACAACTTGTTATACTAATGAAAAATACAAACAGCTTAATGAAATTAAATTCTGGTAATCTAGGTTAAAATTACTTACTTGGTTTTTACCTTTTCATGACTTATTTTCATTTGTTGTATTCAATTGCCACATGTATTAAGAGTAAAAATCAAAGTGAACCGAAATTACAACAAAATAAACCTTAGAATAGACTATTGTATAAAATTTCAGCAACTTTTTTAGATTGCTAGGGTAAAATTTATAGATCCTACATGAGTTTACATGTTTGCTATGCAATGAACAAATTTATTGAAGTATACAAGTATATTCTGAGCTATAAAAAGATTCAATCTTTGCATAGTTCAAGTTACATACGATTATTACAAACACAGGAGCAAATGGAAAGACAAATATTTAGGAATGAAGTTTTTTTAATTGTTAAAAGGAATATTTGAAGAATAAAATTTTAGCTATTCCTATTTAGCTGTATATCCAAAGCATATGTTAAACAAACTAACATATAAATACTTTCCAGAAAATTTTTCATTATGATGAAATTTTTATTATATACAAATGAACCCTATGTAAATGATGTAACTTTTATGAATGACAGACATTAAATATTTCACTTACATGTATTCTTAGAATTTTGAATGTTTTCTTAAATGCTTTCACTTCCTGAATACTAAAAAGAAAAAATTTTAAAGGAGAGAGAGCAACTTACTAATAAAAAAAAAAAAGCAATGCACCATGACAAGTAGACTATTTTGAGTGATCATGAAACATGTTGGTTTTGTCAGTAACTTGAATGTTTATGCCTCATTGAAACCTCATCCATGGCTATAGCAACTTAAACATATTTTCCAATGCATTTCCAGCCAGTTTATTCAAATCTCTGCCCTACAACCTTGCCTTCTTTGCCTGTTCTGTCACCTATGGCAATTTCATTTAGAAGTATTTTGGAACTTCGCCTGGTTTTACAGACCTTTAAATATTTGTCTGGTATGTGAGATGCAGGAAGACCAGAGAGGGAATGAACATAACTGAATTTAGACATCTGAAAAAAAATAATACAAATTTGAAGCAGGCACATTTTTTAAAACTAAAAAAAAAAAATAGAAAGGAGTACTAATTATGTGAGTGGGAAGAGAAAGCATGTGAGGCAGACTTGGAAGGTCTATTGCACTTCACTGTGATGTAAAGCAGTCTTTGAGTCTGGGCAACTGCATACTTACTGTTTAGTGTGGAATAGAAAAATGTGGACCTCTTAGTTGAGAGCAGGGCACTAAATTTTCATAGCTTCTACCTCCCGATTGCCTGGGTTAGTCTAACTTCTGGCAGATTGATCTTGGGCAAAAAGCCTCATTGAGAGTTAGTGTGTGTGTGCTTTGGTTGAACAGCCACCTTAATGTTGACTTACGTAGTGGATAGCTTTTTGATACCTCAAATAAGGGTAAAACTCCACAATAAAGGACCCAAAGCAAACACTTTTAAAACTTAGGTGATTTTTCATCACCTAAAACATAAATAGCTTTATTTAGAAAAATCCCAGTGGAATCTACCATACATTCCTTTATAATAACCCCTTTTTGGGGAGTCAAAGTATTGTTTTTTTATTAGCCACGTATAAATATCATCTCGTTTTCTGTTGCAGTGTGACTGCAAGGGGTGTTGTGGTGGAATGCATTAGAACTGGGAAGCTCTGGAATGGAAATTTGGAATCATGTCATTCTAGGCTCTTAAAGAGTATATTAGGGATAATACTGTTGTAAAAAATAAATATAAACACCTAATTTTATATGAAGTTTTGCTATTTAAATTTTAGCTATGTTATGAACAAAGCTAGCTTTACTTGTAGAGAGTTTTTGTGCTCTTGAGGTCATTCAATAGCTTTTACATTTTGTAGTCTGTTCCACAACAGGGCAAAATAAGCACAGTAGGACTTAGTCTAAATTGAAGAAATACTGAATTTTCTTTGAAACCATATATAGATAAATCTGGATTGGCCTTTTAGATCTATTTTCTGTTTTTAGTAATTGGGAACCAACTTTCAATATTAAAATAAATGAAAACACCTCTAATGTAAAGCCGCAGTCCTTTGCTTCCAGCCAATGTTAAAACTAGGAAGGTTTTTAAAAATGATTTGCTGCTGATTTTAAGCATTTTAATAATACTTGCTCTGCCCTCACAACAGTTTTTTCAGAATAACAATATGATTTACCTTATTTTAAAAATAGATTATAATTCTAACTTAAAATATTATTTTAAATGCCCTCTGGGAAGATTTCCATTTTATTTTATGAGGTTCCCTGGTAGTGGGGTGGGGTTGGGGGGATGAGGCTGGGGCAGGGAAAGCTAAGAACTGTGCATGATACTCAAGGAAAGGTCTATGAATATGATGTAAGTAGTAACATTATTGCCACAACTAAATTTCCGCTTGACTGTGTTGCAGAGTAAGATAATTTTATCTAACATCACTCCCTACTTGCAACATTTCTCTGTGAATATTAATATAGCTAACCCTCCCTTATCATGTATCACATTAATAAGTTTCTTTTCCCTAGGATTAATTTTTGCTTCTTTTCATTACATTTTATCTTGTGCTAAGATGACAAAAATCAAGCAAGAATAAAGATCCAGGTATTAGCCATATGTAGAAAGTTCCTGGTGTGCATTTCTGTGTACTTTTCCCTCACGTTAGAATTGTCAGGAACGTTTTTTTCTTTTGGAAACTTTCTGTTTACATTTTGCATGATCTTATAAATTAATCTGAAGAGTAATTGGATACCTTTTATGGTTATTTGAAAATAAAATTTGCTACAAATAAGATGCTTCAGTCTCTGTTGCCTCATATTATGCCTGAATATATTAATATTTTTCTGTACTTTCATATCAAATCAGAAAATATTAACCTTAGAGGATATTTAAATTGTTATTTATGACAAATATACAAAGATGAAGAAATTCAAAGGTGAAATTGCCTTTATTATTCATTCTCATTCTGCTTCTTTTCCTTTTCCAATGCAGCAAAAATTATGAAGGGCTATCAGCTTTAACTTCAACATTCAAGAGTTTTGACAGCTTGCATCACTTAAAGTATGTTTATTATTCAGTAAACTTTAATTCTGTAGAATAAATGCCCTTTATGAAGTGTGATTTTTGAAAGCATAAAGGGATTTCAGGATTTCAAGCAGCCAAAGCTGCTTGAATTCTGCAGAGTAATTTTCCAGAAAAAAAATATAGTGGAAAATAATTTTAAATATAATATTTGTAGCATTTTACCTGATTGGCCCAAGTACTGCACAGGAATTTTAAAGAGTTATAAAAACCTCCAAAATGTTAGGATGTAATTAAGCGATGATTATTTTTGTAATGTAAGTTGAGACAGTCTATTTTATAAATACAATTACCTAGTTACTTTATTGAGTGCAGATTCTGAGGGCTCTGGATTCTTTTCCTTCCTTCCTCCTTTCCTTCCTTTTTCCCTTCCTTCCTTCCTCCCTCCCTCCCTCCCTTCCACTGGAGTGCAGTGGCAGGATCGCAGCTCACTGCAAAATCTGCCTGGTTCAAGTGATTCTACTGCCTCAGTCTCCCAAGTATCTGGGACTACAGGTGCGTACCACCATGCCCAGCTAATTTTTGTATTTTTAGTAGAGACATGGTTTCATCCTGTTGGCCAGGATGTTCTCCATCTCTTGACCTCGTTATCCACCTGCCGCAGCCTCCCAAAGTGCTGCAATTACAGGAGTGAGTCACCGCGTCCAGCCTCCTTCTAGATTTTTTAGTGACAAGATGTTCATATTTCCAAGGGTTCTGATATATTTCCTTAGTTTTCTTCTTAAATTCAGCATTATAAGCCTGTGTACTTATGTGTGTTATATATTTTCATCCTAACACCCATGGAAAAATATCTATTTTTAAGAAAGAAGCTCACCTCTTCTAAAGCCAGTTTTTAATTGAAGGCAAAAGAAGAAGGCAAAATAATGGCAATTTTTCTTCAGTTGAGGTATTCTAATAGGCCTACTTTTTGTTAGCTTAATATAAAGCTATGCTCCCCAAATACATATATTTGTATAGCCTCCCTGCTAATACACAGGGGATCTTTCTAGGTTACTTTCTTCATTGAGCTTGGCCATAACTTTGCTTTTCACTGGAATTGTGTTGCCATTTTGAACTTTTATGCTCAACAAAGTATGGCAAATGCTTATAGTTCAGTATAAACAACCACAACAGAAAAAGGTAATTTTTACTGGAATGAACAGTATAATTTACTTCATGTATTAAAAGAGACACAGAAGAAGCAAAAGGTTATAGGTTGGGCACAGTGGCTCACACCTGTACCCAGCACTTTGGGAGGTTAAGACAGGAGGATTGCTGGAGGCCATGTTCAAGATGAACCTGGCAAACATGGCGAGGTACCATTTCTTAAAACAAAAACAAAAACAAAAAACCGAAAAGAAATAAAAGGTTCTTTCACAAATCAAAGAGAATTTTTGGTTTAATTTCAACATTATTGGTCTATTAAAGTAGCTGGACTTTAATGAGTTCCTTAGTAAATATTTACTATACATTTATCAATCAAGCCGTATTTTTTGTTTTGCTTTGTTTCATTTTTTGGAGAGGAGTTTTGCTCTCGTTGCCCAGGCTGGAGTGCAATGGTGCAATCTTGGCTCACCGCAACCTCCGCCTCCTGGGTTCAAGTGATTCTCCTGCCTCAGCCTCCCGAGTAGCTGGGATTACAGGCATATGCCACCATGCCTGGCTAACTTT